>CBVK0101782460.1:0-12458 GCA_900067695.1 Picea abies
ACATAAATAAAATAACATTACTAATGTAATATTCCCCAATTAATGGGTAATGTGCCACTATTTAGGGCTTAACACTTCTTTTGGTTCCAATGGCTAGCTGAACCAAACATGATTTTTCATCCTTTCTTTTCTCCAAATGAAATCTATCCATTATTTTAGGATCAATGTAACTATGGCTTGTTCTTGAGTCAATTAAAATAGCAACATGATGATTAATGATCTTACCTTCCACCTCAATCATATGGGATTGGTGTTCTGCTAGTCTATTTTCTAAGGATGTATATATTCTTGGAATATTTCTTCCCATTTCTTCTATTGTAGTATCCTCTTGGATGTTGTGAAATGAACTCATATTTTCTTCTCAGTGAGGGAAATCCTTATACATGTGATCTTCTTTACAATCCCAACATCTTATTGGTGGTATTCCCCTTTTCCCCAAGGAGAGTTCCCTCTTGGATTCATTCTTAAACAAATGACCTTGCTGATTTTTATTAGGACTATTTATATTGAAAGGAGGTTTGAATCCCTTCCTTCTCTGATCAAATTTCTCCTTCTTCTTATCCTTCCAAGATTTCTGCAAACATTTTTTTCCCTTGCCTTGCTCATATAACTACTTATCTTTTCTAATGGTCTCTATAAAATTTATAGGCTCATCATATTGGATATTGTATTTATAGAAATATGGAATTCCACTCAAAAACCTATGTATATTTACCTTTTCATCCTTAATAAACCCCACATACTTCAACAATCCCAAGAAATTCTTTTCATATTCTCCCAAAGTCATTCTCCCTAACCTGAGTTGAAAGAAATATTTCATCTTCTTTTCATAACAGTGCTTTGAAAGATAGTCCTACTAAAAATATTTCTTGAAATGCTTCCAAGTGATCCTAATCTAATTGATGTGTTCAACTTTCTTCAATTGATGCGACCACATAACAACTCTTCCATACAAATGGTATGTAGAAATCCTAGCTTCTAGGTTAGATGAGTATTTGTGCAACTAAAAAATATTTGTTGATTACAAGAAACCGTGATTCAATATCATCTTCCCTTTCTCTTTCACCATCAAATTATGGTGGCTTAATATTCCTAAGCTCTCCTTGAAAAATGTCCAAGTCATATCTTAGTCTTTGACACTTAACATGAGACACTTCTAGACTACTCCTTGAATCCTCAGATGCATAAAAATTCCTAGCTGAATAAGGAGATGAGTGATGTCTATGAGTTCTAATAACACTTATTGTGTGACTGGGTATTCTATAGTTATCTTTTATTTCATGGTGTTTTCCTTCTTCCTCATGTCTTGATCCTGATCCATTTTTCTCTTGCCTCTCCAACTAATTTAGTATTTTCACACTAGCACATTGGGCTCATATTCTAAGAATTTACTAATGAAGGTTCATCCCCAAAACGTCCCAAGTACGATGAATCCTACAACCCATTTTTAGTTGCATCACGATAATTGCAATTGCGATGAACTATGGTTCCATCGTATGTTTGACAGAACAATCTACCATCACAATACAGATGAAAAAGTCCATAGTACAATCGAAATACGATCATAAAAAATCCATGAATTTTCATCATAAGTTCGTCGTAAGAGTGACCAACCTATGATGTACTTGGACCACAATCAACCAATTTCCACAACCATTGTCACCGCAGGTTCGTCATAGGATCGTCCAATGTCCATCGCCACTTGATAGGAATTACAACCAACCTACGATGAACTTGGAGCACAATTGACCACTGCCAAATTCATTGTCATTGTATGATCAACCAACAATTGTCATAACATCGACAAAATTTGAGTATGATTGACCAAATTCGGAAGCAATTATCATCTTATTTCTGTTGTAAGATCGACTATTCTTCTTCATAGGTTTTTCGTAATCTTAATGAATGAATGATGAAATTTCATCCCTGTTTGTTGCAAGAGAGACAATGTGCTAAAAAAATTGTTGTAATTCTAATATTGGTTGAGTTAGACAAATAATTTTACATTAGTCACACTATCAATGAACTCCTAGAAGTTCATTGAATTTTCAACGAGATTTTCATTAATTAAAAAAAAATTAATTGGTTCGTATATGGAGCATTACTCATCTTCATCTACTACAATTACTACGAAGTAATTTTGTGTAAATTAGATATGTGGCTTACGAAGGATTTGATAGTGTTTTTTCAATTTTGTCTGTTGGCTCTACAATTCATAGAAATCCACCATGTTTATCCAAGTGACTTCCAGTTTGCAGAGGCAAGGGGTTATATTAAATTTCTACACCTTCACACTCTAGAATCCATATGAATAATCAACATTCATCTTATAATATTCTAGGATATGGTCTCTAACCCAAGGGATTTCCTATAAAGTCAAAATTGATCCTATTGTTGTAAGTAAGGCATGTATGGACAAGGATTAAGGACTTTGGTTAACTTATTAAAATGATAGCTTCAATATGGGCTAAGGAAGACAAGCTTTTGGGACTTTTTGGAAGAAACTTTCAATGATCCATGTGACCAATAATATGCAAGGTAGGATATTCAAAGTACAAAAATATTTACAATCATATCAAACCTTATTCCTAATGAATGACTATGAAATGTTAAAATAGAAAATGTTATATGTAAATATGAGTCCCTTTACAATATAATCTCAATGAGAATTACCATTTAATGGGCCAACAACTTATGTGTGAATGAAATACAGATTTAACGAATATTCATTAAACAATTGAGCATAACTATTATAGAAGCATGAGTTCATAAAATATTTATACCACAAATCAACACATGTATATTCCAACAAATTGTGTTTTTGCTGTGACAAATTCCCAATATGCAACTCAAAATTAGATTTCAAATGTAGAAAAAATATATAAAGAAGATGCAACATTTAATCATTGGAAATAAATATGTCATTGTTGTAGTAAATTTTCTCAACAAGTGTAACGTACCCAACAACCAAGACCGGGCCACCCTACTTCAAAAACACACTTCTTGAACTGATTTTGAATTATGATAACATTTAATTAATAAAGAAGCATGAAAGATCCACATGAAATAATCAAGATTCATGCCACAACATAAAAGAAATAAATAATATGACATGCACAACAATAACCATCAAGCATGCATATTATAAAAATGAATCTCAGAGATAATAATTAATACACAATGGAAATAAAATATACAAGCATAGAAACACATGATAGAGAAAAATTATCTTAAAAAAAATTAATCACCAACTGGTTGCATACCAAGGATGTTCCACCCAAATTTAGATGTTTTTTTTCCAAATCTCAACAACAGGTCACCCCTGAGCCAGTGCTATGAATCCACAAGGATGATATCCATAGTGACACTCATCTTCCCAAACCAGTCAACACTCAATCTCTCATATGTTTCTTAATGCACAACAATCCATAGTACACCAACTCTCTTCTCTCTAACCTGAACCACCCAAAGACAATGAACTCCCTTCACTGCCACATATTCCCTCAAGATGTCCACCTCTTTCTAGGAATCTAGTGCATTTGGTCAAGAATCTCCATGTTGGGACTCTTAGGATTCACAACTGCGAACAAATTTTAGAACATGCCAATGCATCTCATGCATGTAGGCACCAATTCATAGCTGGAAGACACCAACAATCACTACATTCAACCAACAATGGCTTCTTTCCCAACAATTTTTTTTTTCCTTCCCAAGCCAATATCAAGAATGAATGAAGAATAATGAATGAGAAACAATGAATGAAGAACAAAATGAAGAATGAAACCCCAAACAACCCACAAGAGGTGTTTATATAATTACCTAAAATCAAGAACCACATGGCCTTCCCCAAGAAGATCATGTAAACACTTTTCTCAATTACAACTAAGATGGGTAAATAAAATATAATAAAAATACTTATCCCCTTAATCCCCCTCTCTCTTGGAATAATACCCCCCTATAACTCTTGTACTTGTTTTTCTAGTAGACATCGATGCATTTTATTATCAATAATGATCAAAGCATTACATTTCCTAGGCACTCCAACCTCTTTTAATTGTTTGAGCACCCTGACCTTTCATACAATAAAAATAAAAATACATTATTTGATCTAGGGAATCAAAATTGGGGTATTACATTTCCCTCTCCCTTATTTTGGCATTGTCCTCAGTGCATATAAAAAGCATAAATCAAAATTTCAAAATTCTTCAAAAAGTCGTGGGTTCTCTACCCACATGGCATATTCATGCTCCCAAGTAGCATCTTGATCCAGATTATTTTTGACACGAAATGAGATCGGAGATATAATAAAGAAATGCATAGAGATATCACAGATATTTAATAATATAACATAAATGTATCAGAGATGCACCCATAAACACAGATATATAGTAATACATGATTTCGATTAATGAAAGAAATGTACAAAGACTGTAAAAATACAGAGTGAAAGACTCACTAGAATGGTGGCGGCTTATCTCTGAGAAGAGATGTGACGGCTACTCACATTTGCAAGAAGATCATTACAATGAGGCTCTGAAGGACTTTTTACAATAAACAGGAATACCAAAAGTCCTAGACATCCAAACACATAACCTTAGGAGATGAAGCGCCAAAAGTCATGTGGGCCCTGTTTGGGTAAGTTAGTACATCAACTTCCCGGGGTCGTAACTTTTGCATACAATCTTCGTTTTAGGTGTATAATAGCTCATTGGAAAGGTATCGTCGAGGAGATTAATTTTGGGGGATCAATCATGCCTTTGTTTATCATTGAGAACCTCCATCTCGAAAAACCTTCATTTAGGCCCTCAAAATGGCCCTGGAAGTTAAAACCTGCTAAAAATAGTAAATTGCCAAAATTGCCAGAAAGTTGTTTTGAGACAGTTGGAAAAGGTGGGTGGCCACCGATATCCACCTAGATCAATCCTCCCTCCTTAGGAAGAAATGGTCTCCATTGCGTTGAGTTCCTAGGGGAGAAGGAAAAGTGTTTGTTGAATCTGCATCTTGGTGAGTTGCTTGTCTTGTTGGAGACGTCGCGCTGCTCAGTTTGTGGAAGTCTATCATGAACTTGTTGAGGTTGAGGCTGTTCAACAAGTCGAGATACATGAGAGGATGGTGTGTAGAAGGAATCTTTGCACTTTGCTACAACCTTGTTGGCCTGCTTCTGTTGGATAGAAGGTGCTTGGGGCAAGGTTGTAGTGGTTGCAGTCTCCTTTTGTTCTCATTTTGAATAGATTGTGAAGAAGTTGAATTTTGCAGTATGAGATACTACCTTGTGACACTTTTTAGGTGGAACAGTAGTCAGAACTACCTCTGGTATTTTGTAGAGATGACCCTCCAAAGTAATAATGACACTACAGGGTTGAGACTCATAAAGAACATGGCGTCCCCACATATATGGTTGGCCCAAGATCACATCACAGACATCCAGTGGGGCAACATCACATAATACCTCATCCTTTAAGGGTTGGATGCCGTATGACAATCAACACTGCTGGATGACACGGAGATCTCATCCTCGGTGAAGCCACCTGATGCTGTATGGTTTCGGGTGTGGTGTTGTTGACAATCCCAACTGTTTGATGACCTCTGCTGAGATGAGGTTCTTCTGGATCTTGAATAAAATGCAGTGGGGTCCCCTTCATCCACATCTGTGAATGAAAAAGGTGCTCCCCCTCTTCAGGATCTTTTGGTTCTTCTAGTTGAATTGTTGCGGTCGCGACAATAACAGTGGGGTCTGCGTCAATGATCTGTCCTTTACCAGTATTTTCAGAATCAGATTCTGAATCAACGTTCAGATCCTTGTCTTTGATATCATCCACCAGTCACTGTTTTGAGCGACATTCATTGGTGTTGTGCCAAGGGCTTTTGTGGAAATCTTACCATTTTTCGGTGTCATTGTTTGTCTTCCTGTGACCCTTCTTTTCCTGTGTCTTGGACTAGTTTTTGGGAGACTATTTGTTAGGGTCATCTTTGTTATAATTTGGTTGTTGCGGATTTTCATACCTGAACTCCTGTTTGTTCTGGTGCTTAAATTTCTGCTCAATTTTAACAGCATATCTATAAGCAGCACCGAGTGATGAGATGTCCAGAAAATCCATTTCAGTCTGGATGTATCTGTGTAGAGCCCCATTGTATTTCAGAACCAAATTTCACTCAGAGTCTTTGATACCCAACTTGGTGCACAAGGTATGGAAGGTATTGGCGAAATCCGGAACTTCTTGGCCCCTCTCTTGCCGCAGTGTGGTTCATCTCATGTACTAGTCCTCATGGTTTCCAACACGGTAATACTTTTCTTTTACCGCATCCACAAAAAAATCCCAAGTGGGATCGACCCCATATATTCTAGACTCCTCTATGGAACTTTTCTTCCAGTAAGTTTCCCACCAATGTTTGACATGAGGGAGAGCTTTAAGGAGTGCGAATGTGATCTTTTCTTTGTCGGAAAAATTGTGAACATAGAAATAAGCTTCTAGCATAGTTAACCACTTTTCTAGGGCTTCTGCATCTATCTGTCCTTCAAATACAGGAATATAAAAGTTAACTTGTACCTTGAAAGGTGAGGTGCCTCCAAAGTGATGCACCTGATGCTATCAACATGCATTGAAGGATGTTGGCAAAATTCTCCATCATTTCCTCCCTTTGTCACGTGAGAGCTTGCTCAAACAACAGATTGATAGTATCATCTGCTCCGTCGATTTTATTTTCTTCCGCCATTGAGGGTTTCTTAGCTATGTGAGAGAGATTTTATTCAAAAGAGACAAGCTCGAGACCCAAATTTCTATACTCGGACCTCGTCGGGGACATGCACCGAAAAAAGGATTAAGAGAAGAAGCCTGCTCTGATACCACTGATCCAGATTATTTTCAACACGAAATGAGATCAGAGATATAATAAAGAAATGCATAGAGATATCATAGATATTCAATAATATAACATAAATGTATCATAGATGCACCCATAAACATAGATATATAGTAATACATGATTTCTATTAATCAAAGAAATGTACAGAGACTGTAAAAATAGAGAGTGAAAGACTCGCTAGAATGGTGGCAACTTATCTCTGAGAAGAGATGTGATGGCTACTCGCATTCACAAGAAGATCATTACAATGAGACTCTTAAGGAATTTTTACAATAAACAAGAATGCCAAAAGTCCTAGACATGCAAAAACCTAACACTAGGAGATGAAGCACCAAAAGTCATGTGGGCCCCGTTTGGGTAAGTTAGTACATCAACTTCTTGGGGTCGTAACTTTTGCATACGATCTCTGTTTTAGGCGTATAATAGCTCGTTGGAAAGGTATTGTCGAGGAGATTAATTTTAGGGGTTCAATCATGTATTAGGAAATTATTAAGAACCTATATCTTGAAAAACCTTCATTTAGGCCCTCAAAATGGCCCCGGAAGTTAAAACCTGCTAAAAATAGTAAATTGCCAAAATTGCCAGAAAGTTGTTTTGAGCCAGTTGGAAAAGGTGGGTGGCCACCGATATCCACCTAGAGAAATCCTCCCTCCTTAGGAAACAATGTTCTCCATTGCGTTGAGTTCCAAGGGAGAAGGAAAAACATTTGTTGAATCTGCATCTTGGTGAGCTGCTTGTCTTGTTGGAGACGTCGTGTTGCTCAGTTTGTGGAAGTCTATCACGAACCTATTGAGGTTGAGGCTATTCAACAAGTCAAGATACATGAGAGGAAAGTTTTCAGAAGGAATCTATTCACTTTGTTGCAACCTTGTCGACCTACTTCTGTTGGATAGAAGGTGCTTGGGGCAAGGCTGTAGTGGTTGCAGTGTCCTTTTGTTATCCTTTTGAACAGATTGTGAAGAATCTGAATTTTGCAGTATGAGATATGACATTGCGACACTTTTTAGGTGGAACAGTAGTCGGAACTATCTCTGGTATTCTGTAGAGATGACCCCCCAAAGTAACAATGACACTACAGGGTCGAGACTCATAAACAACATGGCGTCTCCACATATATGGTTGGCCCAAGAGAACATCACAGACATCCAGTGGAGAAACATCATATAATACCTCATCCTTTAAGGGTTGGATGCCGTATGACAATCGACACTGCTGGCTGACACAAAGATCTCGTCCTTGGCAAAGCCACTCGATGTTGTATGGTTGCAGGTGTGGTGTTGTCGAAAATCCCAACTGTTTGATGAACTCTATTGAGATGAGGTTCTTCTGGCTTCCACTATCAACAATAAAATGCAGTGGGGTCCCCTTCACCCACATCTATGAATGGAAAAGGCACTCCCCCTCTTTAGGATCTTTTGGTTCTTCTTGTTGAATTGCTATGGTCGTGACAATAGCAGTGGGGTCTGTGTCAATGATCTGTCCTTTACCAATATTTTAGGAATCAGATTCTGAATCAATGTTTGGCTCCTTGTCTTTGATCTCATCCACCAATGACTGTTTTGAGAGACATTCATCGGTGTTGTGCCAAGGGATTTTGTGGAAATCACACCATTTTCCAGTGTCCTTTGTCTTCCCGTGACCCTTCTTTTCCTGTGTCTTGGACTGGTTTTTAGGAGACTGTTTGTTAGGGTCATCTTTGTTATACTTTGGTTGTTGCAGATTTGCAGACCAAAACTCTTGTTTGTTCTAGTGCTTAAATTTCTGCTCAATTTTAACAACATATCGATAAGCAGCACCGGGTGATGAGATGTCCAGAAAATCCATTTCAGTCTGGATGTATCTGTGTAGAGCCCCATGGTATTTTAGAACCAAATTTCACTCAGAGTATTTGATACCCAACTTGGTGCGCAAGGTATGGAAGGTATTGGTGAACTCCGAAACTACTTGGCCCCTCTCTTGCCACAGTGTGGTCCATCTCATGTACTGGTCCTCATAGTTTCCAACACGGTAATACTGTTCTTTTACTGCATCCACAAAAAAATCCCAAGTGGGATCAGCCCCATATATTCCAGACTCCTCTGTGGAACTTTTCTCCCAGTAAGTTTCCCACCAATGTTTGACATGAGGGAGATCTTTAAGGAGTGCGAAGGTGATCTTTTCTTTGTCGAAAAAATTGTGAACAGAGGAATAACCTTCTAGCAGAGTTAACCACTTTTCTAGCGCTTCTGCATCTATCTGTCCTTCAAATACAAGAATATCAAAGTTAACTTGTACCTTGAAAGGCGAGGTGCCTCCAAAGTGGTCGATTGATGAAGATGCTCCTGATGCTATCGGCAGGGGTTGAAATATGTGGGAAAAATTCTCCATCATTTCGTCCCTCTGTCGTGTGAGAGCTTGCTCAAGCAACAGATTGATAGGATCGTCTGCTCCATCGATTTTAATTTCTTCCACCATTGAGGGTTTCTTGGGTGTGCGAGAGCGATTGTGTTCAAGAGAGACAAGCTCGAGATGCAACTTTATATACTCAGACCTCGTCGGGGACATGCACCGAAAAAATGATTAAGAGCATCCTGCTCTGATACCACTGATCCAGATTATTTTTGGCACGAAATGAGATCAGATATATAATAAAGAAATGCATAGAGATATCACATATATTCAATAATATAACAGAAATGTATCAGAGATGCACCCATAAAAACAGATATACAATAATACATGATTTCTATTAATGAAAGAAATGTACAGAGACTGTAAAAATACAGAGTGAAAGACTGGCTAGAATGGTGGCAGAAAAAGATGTGACAGCTACTCGCATTTGCAAGAAGATCATTACAATGAGGCTTTGAAGGCATTTTTAAAATAAACAGGAATGAAAAAAGTCCTATACATCCAAAAACCTAACCCTAGGAGATGAAGCGCCAAAAGTCACGTGGGCCCTGTTTGGGTAAGTTAGTACATCGACTTCCAGGGGTCGTAACTTTTGCATATGATATTTGTTTTAGGAGTATAATAGCTCGTTGGAAAGGTATCGTCGAGGAGATTAATTTTGGGGGCTCAATCATACATTTAGCTATCATTGAGAACCTTGATCTCAAAAAAATTCATTTAGGCCCTCAAAATAGCCCCGGAAGTTAAAACCTGCTAAAAATTGTAAATTGCCAAAATTGCCAGAAAGTTGTTTTGAGCCAGTTGGAAAAGGTGGGTGGCCACTGATATCCACCTAGATCAATCCTCCCTCCTTAGGAAGCAATGATATCCATTGCGTTGAGTTCCCAGGGGAGAAGGAAAAGCATTTGTTGAATCTACATCTTGGTGAGCTGCTTGTCTTGCTAGAGACGTCGCACTGCTCAGTTTGTGGAAGTCTATCACAAACCTGTTGAGGTTGAGGCTGTTCAAAAAGTCAAGATACATGAGAGGACGATGTGCAGAAGGAATATTTTCACTTTGTTGCAACCTTATCAACCTGCTTCTGTTGGATAAAAGGTGCTTGGGGAAAAGCTGTAGAGGTTGTAGTGTCCTTTTGTTCTCCTTTTGAACAGATTGTGAAGAAGCTGAATTTTGCAGTATGAGATACTAACTTGCGACACTTTTTAGGTGGCACAGTAGTCAGAACTACCTATGGTATTCTGTGGAGATGACCTCCCAAAGTAACAATGACACTATGGGGTCAAGACTCATAAACAACATGGCGTCTCCACATATATGGTTTTCCCAACAACACATCATAGACATCTAGTGGGGCAACATCACATAATACCTCATCCTTGAAGGGTTGGATGTCGTATGACAATCGACACTGCTGGCTGACACGAAGATCTCGTCCTTGGCGAAGCCACCCGATGTTGTATGGTTGCGGATGTGGTGTTGTCGACAATCCCAACTGTTTGACAACCTTTGCTAAGATGAGGTTCTTTTGGCTTCCGCTATCAACAATAAAATCCAGCGGGGTCCCCTTCACCCACATCTTTGAATGAAAAAGGCAATCCCCCTCTTCAGGATCTTTTGGTTCTTCTGGTTGAATTTCTACGGTCGTGACAATAGAAGTGGGGTCTGCGTGAATGACCTGTCCTTTACCAATATTTTTAGAATCAGATTCTGAATCAAAGTTCATCTCCTTTTATTTGATCTTAGCCACCAATGACTATTTTGAGCGACATTCATTGGTGTTGTGCCAAGGGATTTTGTGGAAATCGCACCATTTTTCGGTGTCCTTCTTTGTCTTCCCGTGACCCTTCTTTTCCTGTGTATTGGACTGGTTTTCGGGAGACTGTTTGTTAGGGTCATCTTTGTCATACTTTGGTTGTTGTGGATTTGTAGACCCGAACTCCCATTTGTTCTAGTGCTTAAATATCTGCTCAATTTTAACAACATATCGATAAGCAACACCCAGTGATGAGATGTCCAGAAAATCCATTTCAGTCTGGATGTATCTGTGTAGAGCCCCACGGTATTTCAAAACCAAATGTCGCTCAGATTCTTTGATACCCATCTTGGTGCGCAAGGTATAAAAGGTATTGGTGAACTCTGGAACTGCTTGGCCCCTCTCTTGCTGCAGTGTGGTCCATCTCATTTATTGGTCCTCATAGTTGCCAACAAGGTAATACTGTTCTTTTTCTGCATCCACAAAAAAATCCCAAGTGGGATCGACCCCATATATTCTAGACTCCTTTGTGGAACTTTGCTCCCAGTAAGTTTCCCACCAATGTTTGACATGAGGGAGAAATTTAAGGAGTGTGAAGGTAATCTTTTATTTGTTGGAAAAATTGTGAATAGAGAAATAACCTTCTAGTAGAGTCAACCACTTTTCTAGGGCTTCTGCATCGATCTGTCCTTCAAATATAGGAATATAAAAGTTAACTTGTACCTTGAAAGGTGAGGTGCCTCCAAAGTGTTCGCTTGATGAAGATGCACCTGATGCTATCGGCAGGCATTGAAGGATGTGGGCAAAATTCTCCATCATTTTGTCACTCTGTCGCGTGAGAGCTTGCTCAAGCAATAGATTGATAGGATCATCTGCTCCATCGATTTTATTTTCTTCCGCCATTGAGGGTTTCTTGGGTGTGCGAGAGCAATTGTATTGAAGAGAGACAAGCTCAAGACCCAACTTGCTATACTCGGACCTCATCGGGGACATGCACCAAAAAAACGATCAAGAGTAGCCTGCTCTAATACCACTGATCCAGATTATTTTCGACAGGAAATGAGATCAGAGATATAATAAAGAAATGCATAGAGATATCATAGATATTCAATAACATAACATAAATGTATCATAGATTCACCCATAAACACAGATATAGATTAATACACGATTTCTATTAATGAAAGAAATGTATAGAGACTATAAAAATACAGAGTGAAAGACTCGCTATAATGGTGGCAGCTTATCTCTGAGAAGAGATGTGACGGCTACTCGCATTCACAAGAAGATAATTACAATGAGGCTCTGAAGGCCTTTTTACAATAAACATGAATGCCAAAAGTAATAGACATCCAAAAAACTAACCCTAGGAGATAAAGAGCCAAAAGTCATGTGGGCCCTGTTTGGGTAAGTTAGTACATCAACTTCCCGGGGTCGTAACTTTTGCATA
>CBVK0101782460.1:12463-26702 GCA_900067695.1 Picea abies
ATCAACTTCCCGGGGTCGTAACTTTTGCATACGATCTCCGTTTTAGGCATATAATAGCTCGTTGGAAAGGTATCATCGAGGAGATTAATTTTGGGGGATAAATAATTCCTTCAGATTTCATTGAGAATCTCTATCTTGAAAAACCTTTATTTAGGCTCTAAAAATGGCCCCGAAAGTTAAAACCTGCTAAAAATAGTAAATTGCCAAAATTGCCAGAGCCAGTTGGAAAAGGTGGGTGGCCACCGATATCCACCTGGATCAATCCTCCCTCCTTAGGAAGAAATGGTCTCCATTGCTTTGAGTTTTCAGGGGAGAAGGAAAATCATTTGTTGAATCTGCATCTTGGTGAGCTGCTTGTCTTGCTGGAGATGTCGCATTGCTCAGTTTGTGGAAGTCTATCATGAACCTGTTGAGGTTGAGTCTGTTCAACAAGTCAAGATACATGAGAGTACAGTGTACAAAAGGAATCCTTGCACTTTGATGCAACATTTTAGACCTTCTTATGTTGGATAGAAGGTGCTTGGGGCAAGGCTGTAGTGGTTGCAATGTCCTTTTGTTCTCCTTTTGAACATATTGTGAACAAGCTGAATTTTGCAGTACGAGATACTACCTTGCGACACTTTTTAGGTGGAACAGTATTCAAAAATATTTCTGGTATTCTGTAGAGATGACCCCCCAAAGTAACAATGACACTACGGGGTCGAGACTCATAAACAACATGGCGTCTCCACATATATGGTTGGCCCAAGAGAACATCACAGACATCCAATGGGGAAACATCACATAATACCTCATCCTTGAAGAATTGGATGCTATATGACAATCACCACTACTGGCTGACACAAAGATCTCATCCTTGGCGAAGCCACCCGATGCTGTATGGTTGCGGGTGTGGTGTTTTCAACAGTCCTAACTGTTTGACGACCTTTGATGAGATGATATTCTTCTGGCTTCCGCTATCAACAATAAAATGCAGCGGGGTCCCCTTCACCCACATCTGTGAATGAAAAAGGATCTCCCCCTCTTCAGGATCTTTTAGTTCTTTTGGTTGAATTGTTGCAGTCGCGACAATAGTAGTGGGGTCTGCGTCAATGATTTGTCCTTTACCAGTATTTTCAGAATCAGATTCTGAATCAATGTTCAGCTCATTGTCTTTGATCTCAACCACCAATGACTATTTTGAGCGACATTCATCGGTGTTGTGCTAAGGGATTTTGTGGAAATTGCACCATTTTCCGATGTCCTTCTTTGTCTTCCCGTGACCCCTCTTTTAGTTTGTCTTGGACTAGTTTTCAGGAGACTGTTTGTTAGGGTCATCTTTGTCATACTTTGATTGTTGCGAATTTGCAGACCGAAACTCCCGTTTGTTCTGGTGCTTAAATGTCTTCTCAATTTTAACAACATATCGATAAGTAGCACCGAGTGATGAGATGTCCGGAAAATCCATTTCAGTTTGGATGTATCTGTGTAGAGCCCCACGGTATTTCAGAACCAAATGTCGCTCAGAGTCTTTGATACCTATCTTGGTGCGCAAGGTATGGAAGGTATTGGTGAACTCTGGAACTACTTGGCCCCTCTCTTTCTGCAGTGTGGTCCATCTCATGTACTGGTCCTCATAGTTGCCAACAGGGTAATACCGTTCTTTTACCGCATCCACAAAAACATCCCAAGTGGGATCGACCCCATATATTCCAGAATCCTTTGTGGAACTTTTCTCCCAGTAAGTTTCCCACCAATGTTTGACATGAGGGAGAGCTTTAAGGAGTGTGAAGGTGATATTTTCTTTGTCGAAAAAAATGTGAACAGAGAAATAACCTTCTAGCAGAGTTAACCACTTTTCTATGGCTTCTGCATCTATCTGTTATTCAAATATAGGAATATGAAAGTTAATTTGTACCTTGAAAGGTGAGGTGCCTCCAAAGTGGCTACTTGATGAATATGCGCCTGATGCTATCGATAGGCGTTGAAGGATGTGGGCAAAATTCTCCATCATTCTGTCCCTCTGTCGCATGAGAGCTTTCTCAAGCAACAGATTGATAGGATCGTCTGCTCCGTCAATTTTATTTTCTTCCGCCATTGAGGGTTTATTGGGTGTGTGAGAGTGATTGTCTTCAAGAGAGACAAAATCGAGACCCAACTTGCTATACTCGGACCTCATCGGGGACATGCACAGAAAAAAATGATCAAGATCAGCCTGCTCTGATACCACTGATCCAGATTATTTTTGGCACGAAATGAGATCGGAGATATAATAAAGAAATGCATAGAGATATCAAAGATATTCAATAATATAATAGAAATGTATTATATATGCACCCAGAAACACAGATATACAGTAATACATGATTTCTATTAATGAAATAAATGTACAAAGACTGTAAAAATACAGAGTGAAAGACTCGCTAGAATGGTGGCAACTTATCTCTGAGAAGAGATGTGACGGCTACTCGCATTCGCAAGAACATGGTTACAATGAGGCTCTAAAGGCCTTTTTACAATAAGAAGGAATGCCAAAAACCCTAGACATCCAAAAACCTAACCCTGGGAGATGAAGCGCCAAAAGTCATGTGGGCCCTGTTTGGGTAAGTGAGTACATCAACTTTCCAGGGTTGTAACTTTTGCATACGATCTTCGTTTTAGGCATGTGATAGCTCGTTGGAAAGGTATCGTCGAGGAGACTCATTTTGGGGGCTCAATCATGTATTTGGCTATCATTGAGAACCTCGATCGTGAAAAACCTTCATTTGGGCCCTCAAAATGGCCCCAGAAGTTAAAACCTGCTAAAAATAGTAAATTGCCAAAATTGCCAGAAAGTCGTTTTGAGCCATTTGGAAAAGGCAGGTGGCCACCGATATCCATATGGATCAACAACTTAGTGAAAATGTATAGCTAAAGGCTTAGTGCTAGTAGCTGGATCTATGTGATCGGATGTGTATCGCAAGTGCTCTGTGCATGATTGTAAGGAGATTGGAAGGCTAAGTGCAAGTTGTTGTGGCTTTGTGCTAAGTGCAAGGAAGAAGGATCTAGCGAGCTACGCAAATCTTTTATCCGGTGCAAATTAAGGGTCATTGAAGCTCTATGTTGTAACTGCTTGATCGATTTAATATAAAGAAGAAGATTGTGTGGATGTAGCCCCAGGGTGGGGGTGAACCACGGTAACTCTGCGTAATGTGTTATGTGCTTTGATCTAAGTGTTGTTTCCTTTTGGCTAAGGAAAAAGAAATGTTGTGCAAAAGAAAGCTCTGTGCATAGATTTGTTTCCCTAGTGTGCAGCTTTTTACTTGACCTATGTAGCTTTGTGCCAAGAATAAGGTCAGATATGAAGAAAGGAAGATCAGATCCGAAGAAAAAAAGCAATATCTGAATGCTCTGTGCTCTAAGAAAAGTAAAAGTGGAAATTTCTGAAAGAAAGAAGTCAGATCTGCAGAAAAGAGGTAAGATTTGTAAGCTTTGTGCTCTAATAAAGGTAAGAATAGTCAAAAGTTCTTAGATCTGGAAGCTTTGTGCTCTGTAGATAAGTGAATTTTTTTTTGTTTCTAGAACATGGATCTTGGTATGTTTGATAGATTATGTTCTAACTTAAAAACTAGGGCATTAATAGATGAAAGAAAGTTTGATATGAATAGATATGATAAGTATAAAGATAGATATGTCATACCTCTGCATAGAAAGAATGTTTGGACTAACAAGTGGATGCAGGATCCTAGAAAGAATTTTTTGCAGGCCGGCCATTATGATCCTAGCACGTAGTACAAGAAGAGTTGGGGATCAGTGAAGAGAAAGAGAGGATTAACTCTTTGTTACAGTTGCAGAAGACCAGGCCATCTTGCTAAGGAATGCCCTGGGAGAAACCCTAGTTGTCTCTGTTGTAAAGCTATGGACCATGAAGTATTGGATTGCCCTAGAATGATTGCTAGACATGAAAAACTGAATATGGAACAAGCAAACTCTGAAGAAGATCAAGAGACTAAAATTATGGAAGAACCCCAGAAAGAATCAGAGATCATGTTACTAAAAATCAAATAAACCCTAGATGATCATAAGGATGTCAGTTTGTCAGGAATCTTCAAAGAACAGGAGAAAATCAAAGTAAGAATAGGAGACTTCGACATTGATTGTGTCCTGGATGAGGGAACACCGATGAATATTATGATAGAAAGAACTTGGGAAACCCTTGGAAGGCCTGCTCTAGTCCCTTCACTAGGAACCATCGGATTATTTAAAGGCAAAATGGTAACCCTATGTGGCAGAATTACCCAAATAGCTATGAATGCCCATGGAACTTCGACAAAGGAAGAGTTCGAAGTCATTAGATTTATTGAGGATTGCTCCCCATTTCCAGCTTTTCTAGGAAAGATCTAGATTGAAAAAGACCAGATCCGGAGGAAAGAAGAACAGGAAGCCCTAGAACAAGAGAAGCAAGAACTCATGGAATTTATGACTAGAAGAATTGCCTACTTGATGGAGGAACAAGAGAATAAATCTTCGATGTTAAACACTAGGAACTTGGATGTCGAAGCTATAAGAGTGTTAGAGGAACCATAGAAGACCGAAATATCTAACCCATATGATGAAGGAGTATTACCCTTGGATCCGAGGAAAGATCCTAGGCAGCGCGAAGTGACTATGTCAAGGGAAGACAAGATTCGGAATGGAAAGAGGGTGACCGAGACTAAGCTCACTGGGAAAAAGGCTAGGAAGCTAAGTAAGAAGAGGGCCAAACCGGAAAGCTACAGACAACTCCAGAAGGAACTTCGCCAAAGGAAAAATCACAAGAATTGAGCTTCGCCGAGATATCAGAACAACGACATCTAGCACTTCGCCATGGCGCAGTAATATAGTCGTTGGACCGATATAGCCGTTTGAATTTCACCCCGAACGGGTCGAAAATCAATTATGGGTTCCCACTAGACCGTTGAACAACACTAGAACGGATAGAACAGAGTTAATGCAGGCCCCATATTTGTTGGAAGTAGATCGTTGCTAAGTTTCCCTACTTAGTCCGTCGCGCCACACACCATGCATACTTTTGCTAAGTGAGAATTTGAGCTCGAACGTTGAGATTACTTCACCCTGTGATCATTGCCTTGTTTCCTTATTATTCATCATAATCTCAGCCGTCATTTTCACACCTAAGCTAGTGGACCTAAACTTGTATGTTGGACGAGCTCAGCGTTGTTGAGAAAGTAGTTGAAGAAGTTTTGACTGACCTAATGGCTAAGAGAGTCATGTCAGAGAGAAGGATGTCTGCAGGTGTGCAAGCATCATCGTCGGGAGGAGTCCAAGCTACTCCCTCCACTACTCGCGGTGCAGGACCTTCCAGAACCACAACTGAGACAAGAACAAAGCACATAGATGATATTGCAAACGCCAAGATGATCCCGCACATTTTGCCAGTTTACATCCCACCTTTGAGCGGCAAGATTAACCATGACAGTGTACCCAGAGACTTTGAGTACAACTTGATCACTGCATATCTTCTGAAAGGAGTGCACACAGTACGTGCTGACCAGGATAAGCTTGCAGCACTAAAATTCAGTGATTTTAACCTTGGAGATCGCAAAACCTACAGCATGTTGGTTCTGTATAAATACTTAACTAAGACCAAAGTTCGTAATCCTAAGATTGTCCCGCAGTCCTGGACCCAGAACCTCGCACAGTCCACACTGCTCAACATAATGAAGATCCCTCACTTCGACAGACACCAGGAAGTCAACGCATGCGTTAGGTTGTTGTTGTCTTGCTACCACGGCGGGTATTTATGGTTACACCGTCGCATTACTGTGGATCTGAATCTAATCAATTGAATCATAGGACTTAGCATGTAAGGCCCTAACCCATAGTACTTTTACCGAGGCAAGACCT
Source organism: Picea abies (assembly GCA_900067695.1). Taxonomy (NCBI): domain Eukaryota; kingdom Viridiplantae; phylum Streptophyta; class Pinopsida; order Pinales; family Pinaceae; genus Picea; species Picea abies. The sequence continues at coordinate 18,329 of CBVK0101782460.1, forward strand.
CTGACCGAGCACTAGAACAGTGGATAAAGGAAATGTATGGTGATGTAGTGAAGGGCACGCGAGGCTACAAGGTAGCCTCCATCCAGAGCATCGCAGTGCGCCTTGCATGTCAGTTGATCGCGGTCAAATTAGTTCATAAGAACAGACCAACACAGGTGACTGGCTTCGTAGTCGACCTCGCAGGGAAGTGCGTCGAGGGACTACAGATGAATTGGGCACAGTATCTCATCAACTAGTTAGAGATGGATTGCAGAGGTGCGCAAGACCAAGGGTACGAGTTCCAGTTTAGCTGGCTACTCATACTCATTGCTTTCATCACTTGAGAGATGCCAGAGGGAGCCACTTTCCTGGAGATCAAACCTTTTGAACCACTGGCCGCGAAGTTATGTACATTGTGGTACTCCAACGACATGAACAAGCAGTGGCATTCTAATGCTTTCTTCCACACCTACTTCAACCAACTGAAAACTGCAATTCAATCTACACCACAAATCACCCCGAATGCACTTCATAGGTTTATACCTTTGATGAAGTTTAGCGTGAATCGCCACTTCATCTACATTACAATGCATGGTGATGAACATAAACAACAGCTCCAACCCTACTACAAGCTGACAGAGGACAGCTTGGAGGAGATCACCAAGGAATGGTCAGCAGGCCTACTTGTTGCGGCAGACCCTGCAGATATGTCCGATGAGGAAAGCCATGAAACCATACCGGATACACCTGGGCCAAGCAGGACTAAGAAGGATGACAAAGTTAAATATGTCCCTAGCACATCCGTGAAGACTGCTTCGATCTCACCTACGCAGGGAGATGATGGTGACGAGCTAGGCGGTACAGAAGTGGAGAAAAACAGAGGCGAAGTGACTCCACCAAGAGAGGAGGAGGATCCCTCCTTGAAAAGAAAGATGACACCACCAAAACCCTCCTCCCGAAAGAAATCTAAGGCTACTCGGACCATGCTTAAAACTACCCTTACCCCGAATGACTTTGACTTCTTAATTGCCGCACTGAACGACGTTTCACTCGAGCTGGAAGACCGTCTCCCTTTGAACCACTGGCCGTAGAGGTGAAGATGGAAGACCGTCTCCCACGACAGATGACCCAACTGGAAGAAGTAATCCAGCAACTCCAACAGCGCATCACAAATCTGGAGCTCCGCATCGTGCCCGAGACCCCTCTGGAAATTAGAGATCTAAGAGAGGCCATTGCTTGAAGCACAATTGGATGGTTAAAAACCTTTGCCTTGGAATGCAAGCAACTGAGCTCTAGAAGTGTCCAGACTTATGAGACCCTCACCGAGACTCCAGAATTGTAGACATTGGAGGCACAACTCCAAGAAGCCAAGCAACATGCAGACACACTACAGGCGCAGATAAAGGCTTTTACCCCGATAGAAAGAATGAAGAGGTTCGCAGAACAGTGCACAACCCAACAACAGGTACATGTGTTGCAAGGTAAAGTGATGGAAGTCTCCCAACGACTTCAGTCGATGCAAGAAAAGGCATGCAAACTATTCACTGAACTTGAAAGCCAGGAAGTTGAACTCGAATAGGTTGTCATCACTACAAAATAATGCCTGGAAGGACCACTCAATGACATAGTGATCCAGGAACTTACTGAGCAAGAGGTTGTCGCACTGCAGCAGGTCGAAGTAGCTCGAGGCATTCGAGGCGGAATTGAACAAACCTAAGTGACTCGGGATGAGTCACAGGTGAGTGGTGGGGGCCTGTTGGCCCTTGACCAAGTTTTGAAGTATACTTGGTCATATTTGACCATTTTTGGATTGCAAACACTTGCCAAAGATGGAGCGCAATGCGAAGCAAGCAAGACCTATTTTTGGGTACCTTTTAGGGTTTTTGGGTTGATGTAAAGGGAAAAGGATGTCGGCCCGTAGGATTACCCACGTCTAGGCCCATTTTGTAATCTATAAATATATACTTAGGCAACGTAAATATAAAGAAGAAAAGGGGGGACAACTTAGTGCAAATGTATAGCTAAAGGCTTAGTGCTAGTAGCTGGACCTATGTGATCGGATGTGTATCGCAAGTGCTCTATGCATGATTGTAAGTAGATTGGAAGGCTAAGTGCAAGTTGTTGTGGTTTTGTGCTAAGTGCAAGGAAGAAGGATCTAGCGAGCTGCGCAGATCTTTTGTCATGTGCGAAGTAAGGGTCATTGAAGCTCCGTGTTGTAACTGCTTGACCGAGATAATATAAAGAAGAAGACTTTGTGGATGTAGCCCCAGGGTGGGGGTGAACCACGGTAACTCTGTGTAATGTGCTTTATGCTTTGATCTAAGTGTTGTTTCCTTTTGGCTAAGTTCTTGTTGTGGTTAAGTAGATCTAGTTATGCTCTATGCTTATGATATAGGAATGAATGTCAGATCTGATATATAAGATGTTTAGTGCTTGATCGGTTGAATCTAATCTATGTTTTGTGGCTAACTACTAAATCATCTTTAGTCTAAGTATTCACTGCGATGCTTTGTTCCATCTGTGAAGTACCATAAGGGTTAAATATAGATGAACGATCTATGCTAAGTGCCTTGTAGTAGATATAATCACAAATCGGTGTCCCAGCTAAGGTTTCAGACACTTGAGTTTTGAAACCACCCCTGCCTCTTCCTCGGGTAAGACTTTATCTGCTTCGCAGGTGTTACCGAAAGGGCCGGTAGTTAGGGCTTTGTTGGTGCGCTCTTGAGTGTTGAACCCTGGGTCTGCCCCTGTGCCAACATCAGGATTCCCTCTTTACAAAACCCCTTCACAAGGGGGAAACATATATCCTCACTTGAATAATCCTTATCATACTTTCGTCTCTTTGCAGAATTCGGTGACGATGCCTGTACAAACCTCTTTGGATCGGTTAGGCAAAGCATACTACCTTTCTGGACATGGACAGGTGGTAAACCATGACCCTTCCTGGTCTGCAATGTTTTAAAGCCAATATTTCCCTAGACCTTGGTATCAAATGCCACGGCTCACCGCTAGTCTAGTCACTGCCAGTCATACTGGATCACCATCACCAACCTCTGCCAGTCATGTTGGAGATGGGTCAACAACCTCTGCAATTCATGTTGAAAACTCGCACCCAGCTATTGCTAGTCATGATGGGGGCCTCACCATAGTCGCCACGAGTCATATCAATGCCACATCTCCAACCTATGTACATCATGTAGGAGATGACTCTCTTGCCTCTACCAATCACGTTGAGAACATGTCACCATCCATGGTGAATGAAGTTGGGGGCATCGAGAAGCCTAGACTTTTTAGACATGAGCCAAAATTGCTTTGCAGGACTTGTGAAGGAAATCACCTTACTTGTTTGTGTCCTGTTACTGTTGGGATACCTGAAGCGTGGGGCTCACCTAAGGGCCCTTCAGATAATAAGGCGTATGTGGTTTCCCCACACCCTGTTTTTCCTTTGATTGACATGGCAGTCATGTCGCTGCAATCCTCTCCTGACCATACCCTCATTGTCGAGGGTGATGTCTCCCATATCCCTGTTATCACAGGTCCTCTTCAACCAATGGTTGAAGAAGTGGTCATACTAGTGCAATCTTTGATCAATCCAACTCTCCTTTTGGAGGGTGATGAATCCTTCAATCATTTTTTCAGCATCCCTGATAACGCTCCTTCTAAACAAGAGAGAGTGCTACTCTCTTTGAATACTCTCCCTCCAAGTCCTAAGGAATTTCCCTTCAATTGGGATGGTCTTGTGGCATATCCAATGCCCCTGCCTATGTCTTTTTCGATAAGAGACATTATTCAATATGTCACGGAGACGATAACCTCCTCTAGCACTTTATCCTCCTCGACCTGGAGAGCTTTGGATTTTCCCAAGCTTATGTCGACTATTTGTAAGATGTTGACATTCCATAGAAGTCCAGCATGGGAGCCTTGGCCTCCCCCGTGACTTGCCTCCTAGAAACTCCCAAGTGAGTCTGTTTTAAGCTCTTTTCCGACTCGTCTAAAAAATGAAAATATTGTTGAGTGATTTTTCCCTTTCACACTCGTTAAATTGGACTTGAAAGGTTGTGAGTCGTAATTAAGGTCTTTTTCGACTTGTCTTCAAAAAGAGAAAAAATTGTCGAGTGAACTTGTCTCTTTCACACTCATAAATTGGACTTGAAAGGACATCTATTTGGTACAAGTTTATCCCTTTTTCACACCAAGTAGACTAAAGATCATGAAAAGGGACATTTTTTGGCATTAAGTTGTGATTGCATCTCATGCCCCTGCTTGCAGTATTGAGCCTATAGTCGGTTCTCGCTTTGCGTTACAAACTGTCTGCCTCAACAGTTTTGCATCATCAACCAAGCAAAGCCTTAGTCATATCCTCACAATTTGACACCCTATACCCAGGAGGGAACATTCCCCTGAGTGTCCATCTCCCACATGCATTTCCTTGCATTAAGCATAGGTATGTTCCACTGCTAGAACTAGTTTTGCTTACTTGTGACACTCGTTTCCTCCTCTGTATCATTGCATTCATTTGTCTATGAAAAAACAAAAAAAGACGTGCAGGAAGGGAGTATTATCTTATATTGGCAGCAGTCGTATCGCCTTTGAACATAGCACAAAGTTATTGAGTCCATTTGTCATTATAATTTTAGGTTTATCATGGCCTTAGGAAGTTGAGCTCGTTACAAAGTATTCTCTACTGACTGGTTACTCTTCCAGTCCCTATGGAGAATTTCATTGATGCCTCCTGCATCTCATGGTTTCATCATTGAGTCTGTGATGTCGGAGTCTTCCATATGTCTCATGCTCTTGTTCAAAGGAAGTCTATCAAAATGTGTCGGCCATTCCTCGTAACTCCTGACTTTTTATGTTGGCCATACCCTCAGTTTGTCTCAGATTCACATGATATTGCAATCATATCACTCACCCTAGTCCTACTTTCATCATTGGTAGGTAACCTTGAACCCAACATTTGACATTTCATCATTGGTCATTGACTAGGTGGTTTCACTTGTGTTCGATGACAAGACATCTATTCACACATTGGGATTTGTGCAGTGTCTTGGATGCCATTAGCCTTATTGGTGGTTTCCTCGCCTTTGTCAACAGATTTTCAAATTGGCTACTATTTAGAGGGTCTTTTTCGTGTACCGCTTGCACTTGGCACACATGAAAGATGCACAGGGTCATTGGTTTGTGAACATGTTCTTCGTCCGATTTCTTCCAAATCATGGAGCTCCTTCTTTGTACCTCATGTTGAATTATGAGAGATACCTTAATGCTCTCCTTTCAGCGGGTCTCCTTCCATCGACTTTAGCTCATCTATTTTGGAAACAAGACCTAGAGTCTTATGAGTACCTTGAGGCTTGTAGTCATTAGTGGCAAGTTCTCTCACCAACGATAGTTTGGAATACATCAATGTCTCATGATCGATGGATTCTTCAAGTGTTCGACCCCGACTCCTTTATTCACACTTGTAAGAATGTACTCAATGCCTTGATACCTACTTTCATTATCAGTAGGTTGTCTCGCGTTTGTTAACGATATACCTCAATGACCGATAATCAAACGATGTCTCATTGTGTTCAACCTCAACTCCTTTATTCACGTGATGTAGACTTGCTCCTTTAGTGGATTGTGTAGAAGACTTGAAGACATCTATATGTGGCCGCAAATTTCCTGAGTTGTTGCTTCATTTTCATTGGACCAATACCTATATGACTTCAGTGATCATGGGAGATCAGTTTGTACTCCATTGTATACAGTTATCTTCAGATTGATTTTGAGACTGGTTCTATTGGGCCTTGTTCGTGACTATGACAACCTTTGGCATGTAACCACATTTGTATTTTCCTTTTCATGGCCACAGACAGTTGTTTGGTATATTTTCACATGGATCTGTAGTGTAATTCAAATTGGCAGCCATGTATGCAAAGTCAGTGCAGAATGTAATGAGCAACTAGTTCTTCCAGTTGTTTCCTCATCACTCCACTTCTAGGTTTTTATAATGTATTTCGGCCATCACAGATACTCCTCTGACCTCACACATTATGGGGCGTCTTTATAGCAAGATTTGCCTCACCCTATGCTATCTTGCACAGAAGACCTTTTTCCATTTCCCTATGCAGACTTTTCATCCCTTTTTGCAAAATCATAGAGCTAAAAAATTCATTTTTTCCACATGTACGCACCTTGCCTACTATACAGCATGTGTATACGTAGGTTGCACCACTACAACCCGCGTACATTGGGATTTGTTCCCAAAAATGAAAAATGGTGTCGGGTTTCCATGTCACGACAAGATATCTATGATCCTTGGCCTTCCATATACTAGAAGCATTTCGAATTGACCCTTTAGTTCCATTTGAAGGCTATAAATGGGCCAATTCTGAGCTATGGAAAAGAGGAGAAAGAATTCAAATTTGAGAGCAAAGTTACTCTGGAGAAATTATTTACTTCATATTGGGTCTCCATCCCTTTGTCCTTTAAGTCTGAACACAATGTTCAGCCCCAAGCTCTTCCCTTATTGATTGAGAACTTCATTATCTCTCTTCTATGAGCTTTCCTTTGGTGGAGGATTGAAGTGGTGGAGGCCCAGCTGGAAGGAACTTAGTTTCTCGGTTCTAAACTGTGACGACATGGAAGTTTGTAACATTTTCACTTATGTTGATCATATATTAATAGAAATACTCTTTTCCCGTCCAATTGATTTCTTGCAAATATTTGAATTATTATTCCATGGGCGTATTTGTCATGTTTATTAATGGATTGTGTTATTGAATGTGATAACATCATTTATTATCACCATGTGCTTGCTTTGCTTGGTTGTTGAGGACTAGTTGAAAGTATATAGCTTTGGGTCAAGTGCTCAATGGTGGACTTCATTGAACGTCTAGACGAGGTAGGCCTTTTATCTTGTCTTACTAGCATATTCGTTTATATAGCATACTTGAGAATTTAGTTGTTTTCTATAGTAATTTATGTCTGTTGTGGTTTACCCCTAGCCATAGAGAGATTTTCCTTGTAACAATTTGATAACCCAAATGGCACCATTGTGAAATCATAATGGCCATACCTTGTTCTGAAGGCAGTCTTTCTAATGTCTTCTTCCTTAATTCTTACCTGGTGATATCCTGACTTGAGATCGATCTTAGCGAATACTTTAGCATATTTCAGCTATTCCAAGAGATCATCTATCCTTGGCAAAGGATACTTGTTCTTCACGGTTACCTTGTTCAACTGCATGAAGTCAATGCAAAGCCTCAAAGTTCCATCCCTTTTCTTCACAGATAATACAGGGGCACCCCAAGGTGACACACTTGGGTGTATATACCCCTTCTTTAGAAGTTCCTGTTATCGCACAGTTTGTAGGATAGGTTTAAGTAGCTTGAAGGCAAGGCTCAAACTGGCGTAACAGGAGCTTCCCCACCCATTGTCACCTCGGGGGAGCTCTTTCTATTCAGGGTGGCTAATCCCAAGGGAGACGTCCCTAGTAATCTGGGGTTCTGAAGGAAAAGGATCAAGGGTTTAGAGGTCAAAGGTTAAGGTAAGCTTTTCCCTTCACAGATTACTGCCAAATGGATAGTCAAAAGAAGGTAATTCCACTGAGAAAGGCACATGTTTGCGAGACAAATCAAATGAAACTAAAATGTGTTGCAGTGGTTAGTACTTCACAATTTAATGACTATCCTTAAATAGATATGAGCAATAATGAATGTAATTATTGATGAAGTCAATGATTGCTATTGAAGACAAAAGACTTATAATACTTCTTCAATAAATACAAACTGATAATGGCATTCAATGTATAAAGTCAAATCTATGTATTATCACAATGCAATAAATATGCTCATATAGAAATATTGTTGCTGCGTCACTATGCAATTCAAAGGTGACGTCAGCCCTAGTCTATGCTAGTTTTGAGAGGTAAAGATATGGACGTTTTGCAAATTAAGTCAATGATAGCAATCTATACCTCAAAACCAAATCAAGGGGTGACAATACCACAACGTTTTAAGTCAAACAAGAGTTCAAACAGGTATGACGTCACCTTAGGGTTAGGGTTAGGTTAGCTAGACAAAAAGGTGAACGTTTTGCTAATTTCTCCGATGAAATTGCTCAACACCTTTATGGCTATCAATGGATGACCTAGCCGCAAGTTTTAAACCAAACAAAAGTTCAAATAGGGCAAGACGTCATCAACAATTAGGGTTAGTAAAATTGCTAGGGTTAGTTAGGGTTTCAAATTTAGAGAGTTTGAAAGAGTTGTTTTAACACAAAAAATCTCAACGTTGTATTCTTAGACTAGTGCCTTGGGTTAATGGAGTCAAAGAGAGAGACTAATGGCTTGGAAAGATCTAAACCTAAGGACGGGAAGGTTAGGTTTAATGGTGCTGCAATGGCAGGGCCA
>CBVK0101782465.1:0-10413 GCA_900067695.1 Picea abies
GGGGGGGGGGGGGGGGGGAAATGATTCCTAATGTATTTCCTAAGTGCGAAAGTGGTAATCCACATAGAAAGGACCCCCCCAAGTCAATTTCTAAAATGCTCATGAGTTTCCCTAGCAAGAGGGGCACCCCCCCTCTTCATGAGTGTTTGGAAAAAGGTGAAAGCTAAGGTTAGGGAGGGCCTCACACCTTGGGCGGATCCCTTGGACCATAGAGAGGATTTTTAAACACTAGGAACGGTTTCCCACCCCCTCTAAACGCATTCCTCTCTCCCTTGGTGTGCCCCTTGAGTGGACCCTCTCTTGCTTGATGTGACACTTGTAAAACATGCAAGGGCCCCCCCTATTCCTTCTCTCCCTTAAAAGAAGGCCCCCTCTCCTCATTTTAGGATCAAGTTTCATTGTAACTCCATGCTTCCTATTATCCACCAAGTTTAACTAGGATGGATTTGTATATGAGCCGTCAAAGATTGAACAATGACTTGATCAAAATTCAGAGTTCAGAAGTCCAACCGACCAATCTGGCCTTTTTTTCAATTTTTTTTATCACATTTCCATTACCTGCGGGGAATTGTAATAAGATATGTTGCATGATGAATTTTTTAAAAGGTTTATCCTCCTAAGACTTATCCATGAGTTGTTACTCTAGAGTTTTTTTTTTACTTGCTAATTATATTCTGTTGTCCAAACAATTTATAATTCCTGAGTTTTTTCACTCAATTTCTCCAAAGCTGGAGTATATACTCATGGTTAGTTTTTTCACTCAATTTCTCCAAAGCTGGAGTATATACTCATGGTTAGGCCTTAGCATGGTCATATAAGCCTAGTTTCTAATATATATTACCATGCTAAACATCATCCTAGAGTTTCATGAAAATTTACTAAGTCCCCCTTAGGATTTTTTAATTTTTTCAGTTAATAAAAAATTTCCCGTAAAACGAAAATTTTTAATTGTAATTTGTATTATTAAAAAAGTTGTTCTAGGAAGCATCATATACCTTGGGGGTGCTCATTTTTTAACCTAGAGAACCCACTTTACCTAAGTACCCACTTTTGTGAGTGAAATTACTGATTTTAATCACTAAAAGTCAATTTTACTCACGAAACCCAAAAAAGACAAAAAAATCAGAAAAAATCAGTATTGCTAAAATTTAGCAAAGTTGCTGAAAACATGTTTCAACATGTTTTGGAGTCAAATAAAGACCAAGAGCATATGTGGCGACCAAAGAGAAGAATATTGGAGATGAAACTTGAGTTATATGGCAGCCATCTATTGTTTTGAGCATGTGCTCAATAGAGAGGTACGCCCCTCTTGGAGAGGTGGCGCATCCTTGAGTGGGCAGCCCATCTCTTAGAGAGGTGGTGCCCTCCTACACTCTCCACATTGCACACTTGTCATGGATTGGAGCAAGAGGAGAGGTGGCAGCCCTTTGGTTACCACTTGGCATTCTTTACCTTACACTTGGTGCGCCCTCCTCACTTGGGCTCCCTTCCCCTCTCTCTATAAAACCAAGCACTCACCTCTTGTGCAAGCTAGTTGGAGCTTGGGTGATCTTGCTTGTTGATGTTATTGTAATATTTCTTTCTCATTGGAATAAAAAGGATTTGGAGGCTACTACATGGTGCAAATCAAATTTGTGTGGATTATCTAGGTTCAATTTGTGTATGAGGTATAATCTTTCTTGTTAATTTTTTGCATTTGTTGTTAACTCTTGGCGTTGGAAGGGGAGCTACCTCCCAATAGGATAGAAATAGAAAAGCTAGCTTGCTTAATATTTCTATTGATTCATGTATGTTGGATGGTTTTGAATTGCATGCTTATTTAGCTTAATATTCATGCTTTCATGCTCCTATATTATGTGACACCAATGCATTTAACTCTTTTGCAAGAAGTTTTAAGTTGTGTAGGATATCTCACTTGAAGGATAGGTCAAACTAGCTTGCATCTTCCTCATTCTTCAAGATTGTGGTGAACAACATAGTCCCTCAGTTTTCCACTTGTTGACCACCTCTTCAACTAGGGGGGTCAACTCCATGTACCATGAAGATATGCATCATCAGATGCAAACATGTCGAAGACTTTTTGGTTCCACAGGGCATTTTTTGCTCCAACACACAGTTTTGTAAGCGGGATTTCCAGACCCCTGCGCGGGTTTATAATGTAATAGGTCTACATGGATCATGGTTAGGTCAGTTGCCTTAGGGTTTCTTCATTAGGAGAGTTCCTTTCACTGAGTGTTTTTTATCCTCAAGAGGTTAATGTGGCCTAACCAGCCGAGTTAATCTCCCTTGAGTTTTTCACTCCCACTCAATAAATCCTCCAAAGTGGTGAAAGGTGTTCTAATGAAGTAATCCTTGGGTAGATAGTGTTTAGGAATTTTTTAAATGACCATGTAAGACAACATGTGAAATTTCGCGGAATTCCGTCAAGTCGAGCTAGGTTTTTTTTAAAGTTGAGAATTAATTAATTCTAGGTATTTAATGTAAAACTTAGGTCCCAGGATTTTTGATATGGGTATTTATACTCGAAAGAAAGATAATAAGACCCCCTAAACCCATGGACAAAGTTTCAACTCAGTCGGACAAGTTTTGCTAGGTTCTTTATCCACTTAGAAGTTTTTTCAAGAAAACGACGATTTTAATTGCCAAACCCAGGACATGTGCAAATGTCATTTTTGTAATAATGGTCCAAATCAAGTGAAATAAGTGGCATTAATGATGAGAGGGAGACCCCACCATACCTTTTCTACACATTCCTACCCTTTTAAACCCACCTTTAATTACTACTCACCTTTTTAATTAACTCCCCACTATAAAGCTTACATACCTTCCCCATGTGAGCATTTACTAAATCATTTTAATATTTGGTTGAGGGCCCCTCTTCATGAGGTACACCCTTACTCTACCCATCCACCTCCCCATTTGAAGTGTGTCCCACACACACTCTTCCAGCTCACTCATCCCTCACGTAACCCTCACATTTTTCTCTCAACTCCCACGTAACATTTAAATTCTCCCTTAATTAAAATTGTGGTCCCCTATCCCCCTCCTACGGCCTCTCCTTACCCACTCACGTGCCTTCAAGGAGTGTGGAATCCACACTCCAAGCACACGTCCTCCTACCTCACATATTTCCTCTTACACTCACGCTTTCACTTTGAAGTAAGATGGAAACATCACATGTGAATGTGGAAACCTCAAGCTTTGAAGTGGAATTTGCCTTGGATGCATGCGTGGGTTTCATCCTCTTATCAATTCGCCCCTTCTTCATTGATTTATCCTCATCCAACTCAGCCTTATTTCCATTTCCCCTCACCCTAAAAACTCACTCTTTCATTGGTTTGAGTCTCCTCATGATTTTATATCTTCACATTTGTCAATGATCTGAGAGGGGTCTCCTTGGTTTCTTTTGCTATTTAAGAAACCTCTCCCTCACTCTTTATTCACCTTTCATTATTGCACTGTTATGCTACTATTTTCTCACCATCCCATTCTCTCTCTCTCTCTCATTATTATTGTCACATTTCTTCATTGGTGTTGCTCTTGAAGAACTTGTAGCAATTAGTTGCTACAACTTCTTCCATTTAGATAATAAAAGGGAATGCTTTGGAGGATTCAAGGATCTCGAGATTTTTCCGGGCTCTTTACATGCATATGAGGTGAAATCATTTGGTTTTAAATATTTGTGTGATTATAGGTAGACTGTTGGGTAAATTAGTTTACTAAACTAAGCATAGTGATTGTATAATTGCTAGCTTATAATTGCATTTACTAATGATTGAAATTATTTTTGATTATTAATACATGCAATCATTATCTATTTTTTGTCTCACATTCTGTTTAAGCTTTGCAGGACACTTCAAGGAGAGGATATTGGGATAGGTCTAAGCACGGATTTACCCTTACTTTTCACTTACACTCCAAATTATTTATGATATTATTCACCTTCTTCATTCTTGATTTTAGTAGATAATATGTTTAGATAGGTCACCTAAAATCATATAATTTTCTGGGTTTGTATGGAAAAAACAAAAATTCCATAACTTTCTTGAGTGTGTTGCAGCTCAAATTAGCAAGAACTAGCTTGCTGATTTTTGCAGATTATCGCCAGGAAAAGAGGGCATGCTGCCAAAATTACATGCACAACACACCCTCCAACAACTCTTTTCACTGTGGTAATGTTTTCATCTTCCCTATCTACTCCAAATCATTGTAAAAGCAATCCCAAGGAGATGTACCCAACTGGCTTGCAGTTCCTTTATTTTTGAGTCTTTACTTTGCATGCTTTAGTTAGATTTCCTTTCTTTTTTTTTAGTTCATAGCTTAGCTGGTTTAATCGTTGATATCTACATGCATGCTTAAAGGAAATTTATTTAGAGTAGATCCAACATAACTAGTTAGCTTAGAGCCCGTGGAGGCATTGTGGTTTTCCTTTTCTACTTCTCATTCACTAATCTTTGCATGCAATCTCTAATTGTTAAATCTTAATCCAACACACATGCATCAAATAATTGGTTAATTAATCTTTCATTTCAGTCATTTACTTCACATGCAGTGGTTGCTCTTAAATCTATATTTTAATACATGCATGCAAATATTGGTATCTCCAAGTGATAATTAACCATTTTTAATTTCCGCAAGTTATATGTTTTGCTTCATGATTCAATATGAAATATAATATTTTATAAGAAATTTAACTTGCAATCTTGTGTTTCAAAGGTTTAGGCCTTCACAATTGACACCTTCATTTCTTGATACTCACATGCAATAAATCAACATTTAAGAACTTATTTTGCAATTCCATTGTTTAAAGGCATCAACTTTCTTATCTTTCAATTTCAACATTTTTGCATTATTGGGCAAGCTACAAGCATTCAGACACTTCGCAACACTTAGCTCGTAGGTCTAAAATAAACTAATTAGATTTAATAGGACACCTTAACTCACCATCTTCGCCATTTAAAACGGGGTCGGAGGAAGGCAATGAAAGGTGCTAGGCCGGGGACGGTCTCACGACGTGCAGCGTCCTTTCCGGGAGTACTTTGATCTTAGGGATGACCTGTGAAGCTAGGGTAGGCCTCGTTGCCTCACTTTTTGAGCATCCAGCAGTCACTTGGTAACTCAGGGAGGAGAGTTTTTGGGTTGACACTTAGATAGGGCTAAAATTTACATCACACTTAACCACATAGTTTAATCCTAGGTCTACAACACCTGCAATTTACATTTTACACTTGCAAGCACTGATCTCATTGTCTCTCAATTTACATGCAAGTTATCTTTTGTGTTGTAGAATAATCGCTTAGGTGGTTACATATTTCATTTGGAATATTTGGCTTTCCACATTTTTCATATATCCTTAATTCTTGTACTTGTGGTGTGATCCTTCAAGAAGTGCGCATCCATCTGGAGGAGTTCTCTTGACTAGGTCTTGAGTGATTTGTGTCTTATTGTCATTGATAAGCAGTCCAATAGAACTTTATCTGTTGTGAGCATGCTTGGCTTCATGTGTTGATGATTGTTTTATATTGAGTATCTTTACTTCCTGCACATGCGAGTAAACGTGTTAGTATATTGTATATCTTGTATTTAGCTTAGTCTTAATCTGTACATCTTAACCATTCTTTTGTATATCTTGTATCTAGGATAAGGTAGCTTTGTATCAGATATATTCTTTGTATCTAGTTGTATCTAGTTGTATCTATCTTGTTATAATTTGTAATCTTTGTAAATTGTAATTATCTTGTAACGAACATCCCCTTAACTTAGTTGACCCCATTGCCCAATCTTAGGAACTAGTCTTAGTTGCCCTAGAAAAAGGTCTGACTCTCATACTTAGATAATTTCATCTTGCACTTGTTGATTGACATCATAGGCTAGATTCCCCTTAACCTTTTAACTAATTAAAACCAAATCCTAGAACACTTTATCGTAAATCTCATCTAGTAACTAGGGTCTACCCCCCTTTGCTTCCCTAGGAGTTAGCCTAGACGGAAGAGGTTCAATTCAAAGTGATAGCGTGAGCTTTGAACCTGGGCATTATGCCTCCGAAGACACACTAAGCGAGTAGGACTTAGCTCACGTTTGCAAATGTGTATAAGGACGGCTACATCTTTGGCGCTATTTTCGAGGATAAGTCATTTATCCTTGGTCAAAATGACTTAACTTATTGTTTTAGAACTAAACAGGAAAAACACTTTAGTCCCTAAAATTCTTGAACTTGCATTGGTTGATTTCGTGTGAATCTTTTCCAAGTGGTGACTCCATTGAAAAAATCTATCAGGTATAGTACTAGGAGCGTTGCATAAGTCTTGATTTACTCTTTTCCTGAACCTGAAAAGGTTTATAGGATGAGGATAAATCGCCTTGCCCCTAGGAGGCTACTTGAAAGTCCTGGGGAAGAAGCACTCACTGATATCCAATTCTTGTTCCAAACTTGTTATCGCACAGTTTGTAGCTAGGAGTAAAGCCTATAAGGTATAAGGCCAAACTGACGTAACATGAAACTATCCCACCCAATGTCACCTCGATGGGTAGGTTCTTTTTATTTAGGGAGGATAGGCCTAGGGGAGATGTCCCCAGTAACCTGGGGTTTTGAAAGGGAAAAGAAAAATTTCCCCCTCATAGATTACCGCCAATCAGATAGTCCCGGTTAAACAACCAATAATAGAGTATAACCAAAGAAAATAAAATCACTTGCTTGAGACAACACAACAAGGATACTAATACGTGCAATCTTGGTTAATACTTCATAAATCAATGACTATCTGATATTCAATATAAGCAGTTTTTAAAAGTAAATATTGACGAAGTCAATGTTTGCAAAATGGCAATGATAAATATGTCACTTGTCAATAGATACAAAAATGATATGGCATCCAGTGTAATCAATCAATACTTAGTCTAATAAATTCCCTCAACTACCATTCAATTGCTTATAAAGTGAAACATTGCTGCATCAAGATGAAATAACCAAGGGTGACGTCAGCAGTCCAGGGTTAGTAGGTTAGGGTTAGTGTAGTTAGGGTTTCAATTCAAAAGAGTTTGAGAGTGTTTGGATCAAGGTATTACTTTAACATTGAGGTTGGAGATTAGTGCCTTAGGGTTAAATGGAGTCAAAAGAGTGAAGGACGCACAGGTTGAAGGGGACGAGATTTTAAAAAGACTGGAGGGAAAGGTTTCAAGGTGCTGCTAAAGCAGGGCCTCAAACATAGAATCCTAGGGGAGAGAGGCTCACTCTGGTGTTGCAAAAGTAAGGCCTCGTGCTCTCTCCTCCTTCCCGGCAAACGACTAGCTCAGATGAAGCACAAAAATAAGACGAGAGAGCTTAAAGAGGGAGAGTGTTGCTGCGACAAGTCCCTTTCTTCAAACCCTAAGGGAAAACAACCCTAGGTGTAGATAACCTAGGCCTAGGACATCTCCCTCTCTTGGATTCTAAAGGTACGGCTAGCACAGGGGAAAGAGAAGCAAGGAGTGTAGTTATGGCTAGGCTCTCTTCTTCTCTTTCAATGGCTAAAGGTTTCTCTATTAGGGGACATGAGACAACGACCTACTTGTGTGTTTGTCCACTAGGGTTTTGATTCAACAAATTTATAAGCAATATGAAAGAAATTTAAACTACAACCATTCAATAAGAAGTTTTGCAGAAAAAACACTGACAATTCATGAAGAAATAACCATGCAAACCCTAGTTGTAACACCTTCCTTCAAGAGAAAAACCATAAATGCCAAAAAATCTCTTCCTTCAACAAGTGCGCATCACTAGTTTAGTCAAAAACCCCAATAGGGCGCTAAAAATCAGACCTCACTATGAGTGAGTTGTAATTGATGATGAAAATGAGAGTCAAAACCCTTAATATATACTGTATCAATGACCTAATTTTACTTTTTAGGTCATAAAAATGGCCAACAAGGCCACACTGTCAAAATCATACTGTTTTTACATTAAATGCCAAGTAAAAATCCCTAATCAAGTAAAATGAGAGTAAAATCCCCTTCAAGGGAGGCGCTAGCCCTTTCTAGGGAAAATGAGACACCAAGGAGAAAAACGTTAGCCCCCCAGGAGCCTCTCCAACATGCCACACATGCCACTGCTACCCAGTCTGCCTCCAAAAGCCTCCATGAAGCTAGATGATGTCATGGTGAAGATGGAGACGTCCCAAGCCTTCTAAGGCTGGCGTTCCACTGAAAAGGGGTCATTCCCCTAGGTCTGGTCCTGCTAGAGTGCCTCTGATGGAACATCCTCTTCCTCTTCGATGCAAAATCCCTGATCCATCTCCATTCTATCTCTACCCCCTGATAGGGTCTCCGCATCCATCTAGTGGGCTCTTCAGCCCCATGGAGGTCCGAACTGGTCATCTCCCCATGTGTACCAGTCCAAATGGTACCTGTCCGTCAGGCATGGTCCTGTACATAAAAATCTATGCCCACCATGGGCTCATCAGTCACCAGGACCATAGCAATGTTAATCACATCTCATAATCAATATTATTAAACATATGCATAAAAACCCTAATACATCAGTCAATAGCTCAAATACATTACAAAAACCTGCAATACAAGATTGGAGAAAAAGACAAGACATCCTATTGGGCTAGTATCCACAAGAAAAGGAAAGTTTCCAAAAAGATTTCATCCAAACCATGTAAGTGAGGTGATGTGGCTAGGGGATGTCCAGACATGTGGGTTCAGTGAGGGCCAAGGATGCATAATGTTATCTGTGGGTGCCTTTGTAGAAGGCGAGCTATACCTGTCATGGATGCATTTTTTCTGAGCCTGTTCTTGCCTTTATTTTTTTTCTTGCCTTATTCTTTTATTTACTTTTTCTTCTTCTTTTTATTTTTTTATTCAAGGGCTAACCAGAGGACACTGCCTTGGCATGGTGACTAGAGTTGAGAGTGTTACCCACAAGTACTTTCACATAGATGAGAAAGTTGGCTCGTGATGAGACCCCCTTTCCCTTGGCCATGCAACCAAAGGTCACTACCCTGGCGTGGTAACCAGATGGTGGCAATGTCATACTGCTAGGTACCCATGAACCTAATAGGCTGGCTTGTGCTGAGACCCCCTATCCTCTAACTAGGTCTTGTTTGTTATTTTCCAGGTCCCTCTTGTTTCTTGCTGAGAGGCCCTTTATTGCCTTCTTGGGGATCCCTGGGCGAAGCATCTCGAGGTTTCATTTTTAGGCTTTTGTCTTTTACTAGCTTCTTTTACCTTATGGGATTTTAGCCCCTTCTTCCCACGAGATAAGGTGCAGTCCTACAAATAGGTCAACCCAATGCTTGGACAAGGGGAATGGGATAAATGAGCGGGAGATAAGATGAAATAGTGGTGCTATGATGGGAGAAAAAAATGGATTTTCAGAAATTCCCCCAGTAGCAAACCAAGATGTATGGGCACAGGCTTGCTAGGGCACCCTGTCAATCTCCCCAAGCACGGTCAAGTGGGCTAATGTAAGATCCAAGAAGTTGTTAGAGATAAAATGAATCAGATGCATATATTTAAAAGTTTCAATGATCAAAAGTGACACATACTATGATACCTGGACCAATTACCTCATGGAGAAAGAACCTCTTCCGATACAAGACCAAGCCGATGGTGATGGACGATGTTGCTGCTGACAAGACAAATCTGATGGAAGAAGAAAAGGATAGGCCCTCCAGGGCCATGCTCAGGTCAATCCTGCTCTCGGTACTTCATGTCTAGAACCTGTGGGCCTCGAGACATGATCTCCTAGTTATCCCTAAAAAATGGGGATAACAAAACCAATAATCAACAAACTGTTAATAATCCCACTAATAATACTAATGCAACTGTTATCACTAAAATTTCGTCCGCACAGGGCGACAAGAACTCTGCATCATCAACACAGACCTGGAGTCATTCATGGCACAGGGTTAATTCCACAGCACAGCAAAGGGTCTAAAAACTATACAAATGATCAAAAATTCAAAAGCGCTTTACAGAACATGGTTTCGCGCGTGCGCGCGTAACAACAACGTATAAGGCGCGCCTGTGCGCCCGATGCGCGGCTGTTGGACGAAAAACCCGTGCGCCTGCTAAACGACGCATTTATGAAACTGGTCGGCCTCCCAACCACTATTGGATCAGCTCCCAAGTCGATTGGACATCAAATCCGAGCTCAATCCGCGTGGGGGGGCTGGTCAAAGATCTAAGCGTGCCCTAAAGAGCCCCTTTTCACATTCAAAAGAGGCCACATAATAACCCAATGCTTGGCTATAAAAAGCCATGAATGACCACCATTTTCTCAAGGAATTCTTCATACTGTTATGCTGTTGAGATTGCTAGAGACTCCTTCTTTGGCAACACACATTGTAAGCTGCATTTCATAAGCTATTCACCCCTCACTTGAGTGAATAATCTTGGAGTTCTTTCACCAACATTTCATCTTTTCTTTGT
>CBVK0101782468.1:0-14262 GCA_900067695.1 Picea abies
TATCGAGGAAAAAAAAAGTGTCAAGGTTCAATACAATAAGTTTGTATGTCCCCGGTTGTATACCAAGGGTGACTTGGTCCTTGTGTATGACCAATCCAAAGAACCGCTAGGGGCAGGAAAGTTTAAACCCATGTGGCATGGTCCTTATATCGTGTGATGTGTTCCAGAAAAAGGAGCCTATGAATTGGAAGATTATGAAGGGAAGAAATTGGTCGAGCCCAGAAATGGGCTCTACTTGAAAAGGTATTACACTTGAGCCATGGGATTAAATGAAACCCTTTATATACTAATGTAAATTTAGTGTATATACATCTTTTTCTTTTTGTCTTCGGCTTGCTTATCGAGTTCTCCCTTTTGGTTGGCAGATGTCAACGGAGTCTTTGGTCTACCTAGGATTCACAGATGGAGCCAGTCGTCATACACAGAACTTGGCTTCCTCTGCTTGGGTGATTTACTCACCCGAGGGTCTATTGGTGTCTTTAGGTGGCATATGCCTAGGGCCATCCACGAACAATGTGGTCGAATATAGAGTCATCATAGAACTTTTGTGTGATGCTATCTCACATGGTATTCTCTCTCTAGAGGTTCACTTGGATTCTCAGTTAATTGTATGTCAGTTGAATGGTCATTACCATGTACGTGATCCGGAATTACTTCGTCGATTCCTATGGGTATGTCTTTTAGAATGACAATTTGATTTTATTACATACTTCCACATTCCTAGGAGTTCTAATCATGTATCTGATGCCTACGCTAATTATGTTTTAGATTGGCATTTGTCACATTAATAAAGCAAGGAATACCATTAAATCAATGTACACATTGTAAGATATGAGTAAAGCCGAAGACCCATTTTTATATATTTCCAAACAATATGGTGTTTATATTACAAAAATTGGGGATAAAACCCTCAAAATACATATACAGCCGATATACATGTCCCATGACATCTATGCCTATGGTGTCGGATGTGTATCATGATAGAAAACCACGGTGTTTGTGAGACGCTAGAAGAGTCGTACCCATGCTCTATGTACACCGACAACCTGTCACTGCATGGCTTCAGGTAGCCCTCCACCTAAACCATGGGAATCCTCTGTGTTAGACGAGATAGGTTACCCTTCACATTTTGTAGGACTCTCTCCGCTTCACCTCCCACTGCCTCATCTCCTCGGTGCCTCCACCTGTTCACTGCCTCATCTCCTCGGTGCCTCCACCTGTTTCGTAGGAATCCTTATGGCCATTGCAGACCTACATCTGTAATCACACAAGTATCGAATTAATAACATCATCCAAAAATATTTTTTGTCCTCTTTAATACAAAAATACAAAAAAAATGAAATATATAGAAACTTTTACCTATGGCATCGTCGGTAGCTCCTGGTGGAAGTGGAATATTAGGATCTCCTCTAAAATCGATCCCCGCATAGGGATAGTCATCCAGAGCTATGATTTGTCTCCACCACCAGAAGAAAAAATCATCATTGTAGGGTGTCACCACCCTACCTCCCCCCTGTCGTTTCATGACCTCGATCCACCATGCCATAGCCGGATCACGTGGTCCTCTAGGAATGATCTCCACTCTAGGTCCCAAACCTAGGACTCACTCGAAAAAGAAGATGCAAAGGATAGACGCAAACCCGAAGTTCCATTTCCCCCCTGCTTGCACTCTATGAATTGACCTTTCATGTTGGTCAGCAGTGAGGTACACCAGTCGTATATGGTGGCTCTCGCACACTCCAGTGCATAAAAAATAAGTGGTCTTGATGCTTGATGCAAAAATGCCAATCCTATGATCCTGGTAAGCATGAGCACAATAATCTTCAAGCTGAGGTTACCTATATCCCGGATAGGGATTTGACTTCCCACCATGGGAGTCCCTGCAACACAGTGGGCCTTGATGTATTCTTCAACCTTCAGCCCACTCCCTGCCCTGCAAGACTTGAGGTCCACAACCTCTCCTCGATGTGAAAGTTTCATCAAGAAGTAGATTTCCTCTACTTCGATCCGTAATGGTTGTCCATAAAGGATAAAGCTCTCGCTATCGGAATCCCAATAGCCCACCGGCAGTTCCAACTACCTCACTTGGGCCCTCATTCCTTTGAGAGTCCAAAATTTGTATAAACCACATATTTTTAAAGCCACTTGAGCCACCAGATCTTGATCCACTACTGCATCTACCTCCTCATGCTCTCACTCTCTCCATTCCAACACCGTCCTACAAAAAAACAAATCATTTTTTAGTTAGAAACATATTTTTTTGCCTTTTGGTCATGTATACATGATTTATTTACAAACATTCGTGGGTAGGGGCTTATATACGCCCCATGTAGTTCACACATGGGTGTATAACTAGTCGTATATGTGACCTATTCAGAGAAACCCGCGTATACTGAAAAAACCCAATTTGCGCCCTTAAAAGCTAACAAAATAGAACCTAACCTAAAATTGTAAACCACTGAAATGGAAGAGGATGGGATGAAGAGTTACCTAGTCCAGACGGTGCGTGATTCCATTGCCTATTGCTCCCACGATCGTCATTTGAATTCTGGAGGTGTTTTAGTCCAAATTGCACTATTTGGGTAAAAATGAAAATGATACAGTAAATTTTAATTTTACTACTATTTATAAGCCATTTTTTACCCACTTGATATAGTTATATTCTATTGTTTTGTCTAATGGACTAATTCAATAATGGTTTTAAGCTGGTTTTTGTAGTTTCAACTCAATTTTCTTGCGGATTTCAATGTCATGGTTGGTCGTTCGTCTCTTCGGGCAGGTATATTCATAACCTAGCATATAATATAGGTATCTACTCCATCGTGCATTTTTTTCATCACCTTTCGACTACCATTTTCTACGCCTTAAGTACAAACCCATTTATTGCGATGCATAAACCTAAATCAGCTATTAATATCATCGTTAATAAATCGTAGAGACTTACCAAACATGGGTACCCTAGTTAGAACCTCCTTGTCATTTGGTACCCATGCCGAGTTTTTCCTTAGGACCAGGAGTCCATTATAATTCAATACGTGACTTTATAATGAGCCTCATTTCTCATTCATGCACACGCGGCCTTATTACCTACAGACTCCCAATAACGAGTCTCAGTTAATCTCTTTTCCGACTCGTCCAAAAAATGAAAAGATCACTGAGTGATTTGTCCCTTTCACACTCATTAAAATTGGATTTGAAATATCATGACTCCTAGTTAAGCTCTTTTCTGACTCACTATCAAAAATAGAAAAGATTGTCGAGTGAACTTGTCTTTTTCACACTCGTAAATTGGATTTGAAAAGATGTCTATTTGGCACAAGTTTACCCCTTTTTCACACCAAGTAGACTAAAAGACATAAAAAAGGACATTTTTTGGCGTTAATTCGTGATTGCATTTCATGCCCTCGCTTGTTGTATTGAGCCTTTAGACGGTTCTCTCTTTGCGTTATAAATCGTTGCCTAAGCAGTTTGCATCCTCAACCAAGTAGAGCTTTGTTTTTATCCTTCGCAATTTGACACCCTATACCCTGGAGGGAACATCACCCTGAGTGTCCATATCCCTCATGCATTTCCTTGCATTGAGCATAGTGTTGGCATCCAAATCACATTTTTCCATTGTCTTATAAGCTGCCTACACCAATGTTTTGCAAACATCGATTTTTCGTCGCAATTTTCAAATGAACGACACTTTTATTCTTTGCGCCTTTTGCACGCTTATTTTCATTTTGTTTTCATGACTGTAAGTGTGAAAACATTGGTCCTTCGAAGCCGCATTAGAATCACTATTTGAACTGTCGTTATCTTTCTTGTCAATATGCCTATTGCACTTGCATTTCATTTATCGCTATGCAGTTTATGAAAGCCCTTTCGATCTATACTCATTGGACATTCTTGTATTGATTGTGTGACTTGGGTTCATTAAGGTTGTAAGGCATTGGCATTTGGATTTGTGTTTTATTGGACCGACTTGACCATTGGTTTCATGAAAATACATAGGGGTTATGATCAAATCCTTCATATGTATCTTTTTATATAATGCCTATGTTCATGTTTTCATAACTATTGGTATGTTGATTATATAAAGACCCATCGGCACATTGGTTAAACTATTGATATGAGTTGATACATTGGCACAGGGTTAAATATTTGATTTTGGTTTCAAATTGAATAATTGATGGTTTTAAACTTTGGCACAACGTTGATTATGCACGTTGGTTTATACACTTACCATTTGATTCATTGGTCGGCCAAGTGACATGACTGTGGAGTTATGCTATAATGGGTAGAATAGCTATAAGCCGACGATTGTACTTTGGCAATAATTTTTTTGCATGGCAGAGATAAACTCCACCACCTTCGCACGATGGCATTTATGCCTATCCCTTATTCATTGTTTACCTCTGTTAGCTCGGATAGCCCTGTGTGCATTTTTCTCCTGTGTGTGCTATGATCCAAACCCTGGGCTTACCGTGTGCTCGGCTCCATGGCACCAGTCATGTGAATCGAGCCAAATGGTAGCCAAGCCTTGTTAATGTTCAAAAATTCCCTGAAAGACTTGGAGGCTAATGGTTGGCTCACCTTCGTGCAGAGATTTGAGGGTTTTAACTTATTTGTGGCACAGCAGTTCGCTTTGACTTTCGATGGATGTAGAGCCAAGGTGGGTGACATCCAGTTGGAAATCGATGAAGGATTTATCAGTTCTGCTACAGGGTTATTTGCCACAGGTCAGTGTTGGTTCAAAAATTCAAAAGTGGAAGAGGTTCCATGGCCGTTGTTGTTTCTCTCGCGCAAAGTCACCTCTTGTGATAGAGGTATGCCCCTATCTATGCTTAAACCACGATGGCACGACCTTTTGATGATATTCAAGCAGTTTGTGACCTATGAAGGTCGATACGGACTCATTTTTCTCTACCACCTGTGGTTGCTAATGAATTTTATAGGGTATCCGTTGAATATGTCTTTCTACTTCCAGCGCAGCTTATATAAAATGTCGAAAAGGTTTAAAAAGGAGAAGGCTGAAAATAGCATGTTCCACCATGGGCTTATTAAAATTATCATTGTTTATCACTTGAGTTTACATGGTGATAGCTGGAGATCTTTCGTCACTCGAAATGGTTTTGATGACACGGACCCTATACAGGTTGACAAGCCTGTGGTGAATGAAACCAAGGTCGGGCCACCCGTGCCCTTCCATATCCTATTGCCCTTTCCTAAGCCTTCGATAGACCTTGCTATTGACTTACCAGACATTGGAACTGAGAAGTCCGAGACTATTAAAAAGCCTGTAAGAAAAAATCCCAAGGCAAACCCTACTGCTAATGCCAAGGGTAAAAAGAACACTCGACTTATTTCAAGGATGGCTAGGAATAAACCCAAACCCACGATTGAGCAGAATCCCATTGTCCTTAGTGAGGATTCAGACTCTGACATAGAACGTTTTCTAGCCAATGAGTACCCTTAATCATAGGGTTTATGCCCCAAGCCGCCCCAAGCCGCCTTATGATTTCGTTTCGAATCTTCCCCCTTGCCTAAGGAATAACCCTAGCTACCCTGGTATCAAATTGCCTAGAGAAACCCTCAGCAATATGTCCAAACCCTCACCTACTCTTTCAAAACCCACACTGTCGTCATGTGACCAATGTGATTTATGGTTGGAACGATACTACATTGACGTTCCCCTACTTCAATATAAAATTCAATCGCTGGAAAGTCAATTTGTAGTGTTGACCAGCCAAAGAGACCAACTCCAAGCAACTGATAAGAAACAGAAGACAACTGACTCCATCGTTTTCAAGAATGTTGAATCGGCCACAGCTGTTATCAACTCCAAATTGTCGTGATCCAGCCATACAGGTATGAAACTGATATCGTTTTAGTTTTGTGAAATAATCAGGATTAATATAGTGATTGGAATTTGGTCTTTGAATAGCTTTGTATATTTTGAAATGGCTCTGTCATCCTGTGTTCATCTTGTACATTGTTTCACTTTGCTAAAAATAAATGGAATTTTGTTTTGATAGATGATTTGATCATTCCCAGTTTAGCCATTGATAGATTTTTATTGGATTCGAATAGTCTTCATTTGGATTTGATTTGTTCGTTTGTATGATTGAGTTAACGAAACTGATGGTTTGCCTTTGATTGAATTCATTTTGTGTCTACTCTGAACAGGAAGTTTTTCATGCTAAATTTAGAATACGATCGCGTTTGGATTTGATTTCGTTATGGTTCATATGCTGTGATTGGAAAACGATTTCAATGAGTTTGGTTGTTACGATATTGTAATATGATTGTCAAGTAATCTTCTAAGAATAGGAATACAACTCTGTTCGGTTTCAATTTGGAAGGAACTACTCTGTTTCATATGAAAACAATGCTCTCATTTAAGCCTGTGCAAATGTGTCTGAATCGTGAATGGTTTTGATTCGTAATAACTATGTTAAAACCTTAATTGTTTGATTCTCTCTTATTCTAGTTGGATTATCCCATATCTCGACTTGGCAAGATTGTTTTATGAGCTGGATTCGGATTATAATTGTTGCTCTGTTTGATTTTAAATTTAAAAAACGAATTGGTCAACCTGGGTTATCTCTATCAAAATCGGTTATAATTCGTTTGAATGGAACGATGTAGATCAAAATCAATCGATATTGTTTGCCCAATTTGTAATAACAAACGATCATGAATTCTGTTACCAATTATTTGATCTTGTTATGATTTCATTTGAATTGATTTTCGCGCCAGCTAGAGTCGATCCATACAGTTATAACGATTTGAAATGATCTAGTTAGATTCGATCGAATCTCCTGTTGATAAAACAGCATAACGATTGCCCTCGATTTGTTTGATAACATCGGTTTCAATTGGATATCAAATGATTTCATAACTATTTGATTATGATTATGTTCGTTCGATTTTGTGGTAACAAAAGAACAGAGTACGCGTATTTCTATGATCATTTGACTGATCTTGATCCCGTTTGATCTCGAATGGTATAACAATTTTGACTTCAGTGATTCGTTTTCAATTAGTTATTGGATGTTAATTGAATTTAATTCTTTGAAATGTTTTCAATCGATTTTAATGCTGATTCTATGTCTTATTTAGACCAGCTACAGAATCGCAAGATTCTGCAGCTAGTCTATAGAATTAGATTTTTATTATTTTATTAATAATGGATCCTTCTAACTTGTCCATTTTTGTCCCTTTTCAGGTAAATTCGAATTGCATGGGATATGTTGGACAGGCAAGGGGAATGTTTGTGTATTTTAGTTTTTTAAATTCCTAGTTTAGTTAAACAGGGGATATCTGCCTAGATTTATGTAAACAGTTTTGATAACTTCCACAGGGAGGTTTTACCCTGTGGAAAACCTATAAATACTTATTATTTTTTGTAATAAGGATCATCCTCACTTGTGGGAGAACCAGGATTATGGATTTCTAATACAAACCGAGATAGAAGTTGATGTTCTGCTACAGCTTTCGCTTTCATAATATCAATCTTTTTGTTTCATGTTTATGCTTATCAATTTGCACTTGATTAGTGACTACTTTAGCTATCATAGTCTTTTGCAGAATGATATGATTGAATTAATGTGATCCATGTCTGATTTCTTTCACTAATTTAAAGAATACAACAATTACTTAGTTCAGCTAATGAATGACAGATTTCTCTTCTTCATCAATTGAACTATTATGTATAGATCTTTGCACACAGGTTTATCTAACTGTGAAGATTTATAAATTATAAGATTATTGTTATTTTTATGTCTTGTTTGTCCTGTAATCAAACTTGTAGAGCACTGCAACGTATCGTTTACGAGAAGCTCCTGGATAATTCGGTGCGGGTTTCCTCCCTCTGATCAGCTAAGACAATCATCATACACAGGACAAATCTGGAGCATTCCTCTAGGTCAGTTTGCAATTTATTTTCATTAATTTGTTAGTATAATATTAGTATTTTAGTTAAATATATTTGTATATTAGATTAGTGATTTAGTCTAGTTAGTTTTGTTTTATTTCTTGTTCATAAAATCATAAAATCAACAAAAAATATCTTTTTTTGTCATCAGGACAGAATATAAATGAATTTTTTCAAGTTTATTTAAATCTGTAAATTGTGGATATTGTACATTTTGTGAATAAGTTATGTTTCAATTAGTAGTTAAATAGTTAATTAGTTTTAGATTAGTTTGTTTAATAGTTAGTTTTAGTTAGATTAGTTTATTAGTTTGTTTTATTTTGTTTTTAGTTAGTTTAGAATAGTTTTTCTTTTTGTTTTCTTAGGACCTTAGATCGGCTAACGGAACCACTAAAACCGTCAGGGTGGTTCATTCCAAACGGCTTGGGTTATTAGACAACCCCCGATCGGTTCCACTCTTCCAGTTGATGGACAGACAATTTCGCCCGTCAACACATAGGTACGTTCCACTGTTGGAACTAGTTTTGCTTACTTGCGACACTCGTTCCCTCCTCTGTATCATAGAATTAATTTGTTATGAAAAAACAAAAAAGATGGGCGGGAAGGGAATACTATATTGTAATTGGAAGCAGTCATGTCTCCTTTTAACAAAGCACAAAGTTATTGAGTCTACATGTCATCATAATTTTAGGTTTAGCATGGCCTTAGGAAGTTGATCTCGCTACGAAGTTTTCTCTACCAACTGGTTACTCTTCCAGTACCTATAGAGAATGTTATTGATGCCTCCTGCATCTAATTGTCACACCATTGAGTCCATGTTGCTGGAGTCCACAATATGTCTCATGCTCTTATTCAAAGGAATTCTATCAACCTGTGTCGACCACTCCTCAGAAATCTTGACTTTGCATGTCGGCCATACCCTCAATTTGTCTCATAATCTCATGATACTTTGGTCTTATCATGCACCCTAGCCCTAATTTCATCATTGGTAGGTCACCTTGAACCCAGCAATCGACATTTCATCATTGGTCATTGACTGGGTAGTTTCCCTTGTGTTCGACGGCAAGACATCTATTCACACTTTGGGATTTGTGTAGTGTCTTGGATGCCATTAGCCTTATTGGTGGTTTCCTCGCCTTTGTCAATAGTTTTTCATCATTGGATGTTATTCAGAGGGTCCTTTTTGTGTACCGCCTACATTTGGCACATGTGAAAGACACACAAGTTCGTTGGTTCATGAACATGCTCTTTGTTTGATCTCCACCAAATCATGAAGCTCCTGCTTTGTTCCTTGCACTGGCTGATGAGAGATGCCTCAATGCTCTCCTTTCAGTGCGTCTCCTTCCATCGACTTCATCTCATTTATTCTAGATATGGGACCTAGATTTTTATGAGTACCTTAAGGCTTGCAGTCATTAGTGGGAGGCTCTCTCACCATTGACAAATGGGAATACATCAATGTCTCTTGATCAATGGATCTCTCAAGTGTTCGACACCAACTCCTTTATTCACATTTGTAGATATGTACTCGGTTCCTTCATACCTACTTTCATTATCGGTAGGTTGTCTTGTGTTTATTAATGGTATACTTCAATGACCGGTCATCAAATGATGTCTCATCATGTTCGACCTCAACTCATTTATTCACATGATTTGGACTTGCACCATTGGTGGATAGTGTAGAATACTTAAAGACATCACTATGTGGCCACAGCTTTCCTGAGTTTTTGATTCCATTTCATTAGACCAGTACCTTTTTGACTTCAGTGATCATGGGAGATCAGATTGTACTCCATGGTATACAGATATCTTCATCTTGATTTTTGAGACTAGTTTCACTGGGCCTTGTTCGTGACTATGACAGCTTTTGGCATATAACCGCATTTGTATTTGCCTATTCATGGCCATGAACACTTGTTTGGTATATTTTTCACATGGATCTGCATTGTATTCTTGGCAGCCATGTATGCAAAGTTAGTACATAATGTAATGAGCAATTGAGTTCATCCAGTTGGTTCTCTACCACTCCACTTATGGGTTATTTATGATGTATTTCGGTCATCGTAGATACACTTCTGATCTCACACATTAGGGGGCATCTGTTATAGCAAGATTTTCCTCACCATTGCTATCTTGCACAGAGGGCCTTTTTTCATTTCCCTGTGCAAACTTTTTATCCCTTTTTGATGAATCCAGAGCTAAAAATATACATTTTTCCACATATGTGCTCCCTAACTGCTATGCAAGATGTGTATACGCTTACTACTCCACTACAGCTCGTGTATATCGATATTTGTGCCAGAAAATACAAAATGAGGTCGAGTTTCCATGTCACGACAAAAGGCCTCTGATCCTTGGCCTTCCATATACGGGAAACGTTCTGACTCGGCCCTTTAGTTGCATCTTGGAGGCTATAAGAGCACAATTTTGAACTATGGAAAAGAAGGAGAAAGCATTCAACTTTGAGAGAAAATTCACTTTGGAGAAATTACTTCATATTGAGTCTACATCCCTTTGTCCCTCAAGTATGAACACAGTGTTCAGCCCCCAACCTCTTCCCTTATTATTGAGAGGACATCTTTGCCTCTTTCTCATGATCTTTCCTTTGGTGGAGGATTGAAGTGGTGGGGACCCAGTTGGAAGGAACTTGGTTTCTTGGTTTCGAACCGTGTCGACACAGAAGTATGTAATGTTGACACTTCTGTTGATCAATTATTAATAGAAATACTCCTTTCACATCCTATTAGTATCTTGCAAATATATGATTATTATCCATGGGCATGTTTGTAATGTTTATTAATGTATCATGCTATTTGGTGTGCTAACCCCTTTTATATCATCACTATATACTTGCTTTTCTTGTTTTTTGAGAACTTCTCATAGGTATAAATCTTTGGGTCAAAGTGCTCAAACGGTGGAACATCATCAAACATTGGATCAAGGTAGGTCTCTTTCTTGTATTCCACATTAGTTTATATATCATATGTTGGAATTGAGTTGATTTCTGCAGTCATACATGTTTGTTGTGGTTTACCCTTGGCCATAGAAATTTTTTCCCTTGTAACAAAAGTTACTCCGGAGAAATTATTCACTTCATATTGAGTCTACATCCCTTTGTCCTTTTAAGTATGAACAAATTGTTCAACCCCCAAGATCTTCCCTATTTGATGGAGAACCTCATTGTCTCTCTTATATGAGCTTACCTTTGGTGGAGAATTGAAGTGGTGGAGTCCCAGCTAGAAGGGACCTAGTTTCTTGGTTTCGAACATGTCGACACAAAAGTTTGTCATTCATACACTTTCATTGATTACATTTTAATATAAATACTCTTTTCTCGTCCAATTAATTTCTTGCAAATATTTGAATTGTGGGCATATTTGTTATGAATATTGATGGATTATGCTATTATATGTGCTAACTTTATACATTGTCACCATATGCTTGTGTACCTTGGTTGTTTAGGACAAGTTGTAGGTGTATTGCTTTGAGTCAAGTGCTCAACAGTGGAATTGATCGAATGTATGGGTGAGGTAGGATCTTTATCTTGTCTTGTTAGCATATTTGTTTGTATACCATACTTGAGATCATAGTTTATTTCTGTAGTCAATTCCATATGTTTTGGTTTACCCCATGCCATAGATTGATTTTCCATGTAACAAATGTCATCATAGAGGTGTGATGCCCTCTCCAAGGGGTACAATGTCACCAAGAAATCCCAACATCCTCAACAATGGTTCAAATAATCATCAAAATAGGAGAATTCCCTTAAGAAACATGGAAGGAGAGTGTAAACATCATCATCATGGTAATAAGGTCCTCTCCATCATGGTATATAATCATCTATGTGAGCTCACATCATCATACATCTAGGGCACACACTTCAACAACAACATAATAAGTGTGGCATGTCATATACAAGGGTCATTAGGTTAGATCACACCAAGAATCCTAATCAAACTTCACAATAGCTCAATATTCAATACAATTTACCAAGTCTAGATATGGTACAGCCATCACCTGCCCCTACCACATGCAACAAAACCCAAGGAAGGAAACAGGTCTCAGAAATCCCATCAAGGGATGTGTAAAGTGTAATATGAGTATGGTAAAGAGGAAATAGAAGGGGTTCATTGTTTGTCTTGGACAGTTGAGTAAGTTCAATGAATAGCCATCCTATGAGCACCTTTGTGGAGGAATTATCTGATGCTTTAAGTTACCTTTTCCCCGAAACTATGTCCTTCCACCACTTTAATTTTCCTTTTGGTTTTCTTCTCCCTTTCTCAATATTTGATTGGGGCATATTGTTTTTCATTGCATAATTCTTGCATATAAATATACATTTATAATCTGGTTTATCAGGTTCACTATTCATATGTAGTTTATCGCATGGGACATTGGGATAGTTCATTAGTCCTTTTCTGGTAGATGCATTCAATGCATAGGATCGAAGGTGATGGCCTCAAATGAGGGGAATTGAGACTATTGAAAGGTGGACCTTTAATGGGAACATGTACAATTCAACCATGAAGGAGAGTATGAGGGAAAGATGGGATATGTTATGTATGGTGGGGATATGGACATGATACCCCTTTTCAATAACTCCCCAATATTACAACCAATCCCAATAAATGTCGCACTTTACTAGAAGAGGGTAATGACCTCCGACTAAAAACTAAAAACAAAACAAGTTAAAAATCATGAATAAAGAGTGTCTTGATTCATTCAAAAAATCTTTGAATGATCATTGGGATGACCCCTATATATGAAAATAGCACCCACTATGAAGAATGGAAATAATGTACCTCATAAGTATGTGGCACTGTAATCATCTGACCTGAATGAGAGTTGAGCAAGGCATCAGAGGCATCATCGATCATATGCATTGTGCAGAAGTGAAGAACATGTGTGGCTGCTAGCTGGAAATATGTGTCATTTTTCTCCTATGGATGCCCATACATGTGTAAATCCTAACCTTGTACAATATATACTGCAAACAAATATTCAGAAAAGAACAGAAAAGATACAATGGCAAATACAAACATTACACAGAGATTTTTCCCCTGGAAACCCAAACCAGGAAAACCAGCATATTCTATATTCATTCATTGGGTTACATTGTTTACAATACAATATACATATAGGAGCCAACGACATCCAAAACCATAACCCAATGACCTAGATTAGTCCAAAACCCTAATTCCTTAACCGAAAATACAAAACCATCGGCAAAAAACCATGTGCCGAAAAACCACCTAAATACATGACACATTTCCCGAGGTAGGTGTCACATTTCCTGAAGTAGGTGCCACCATATAACCCCCTTGCATGCCCAGCGCATATGCTCAGACACTACTACTCATGCAAAGAATATAGCACATACCTAACATTCTCCCACTTGTTGTTTTCTTTGCATACAGGGGGTTACAGGGTTACATAGTCAAAAATACAGGGCAACAATGCCCATGGATCGTCTACACCAAGAGAACGTCTCAGTGCTCACAGATTTTGTTAATGAGTTTGCAAAATTCTTCAAAGTGTCCACATTCATCAGTGATACTTTCTTTTCTTCAATCATGTCTCTCACAAAGTGATATTGAACATCAATGTGTTGTGTCTTTGAATGATACGCAGGGTTCTTCGCCAAAAAAATTGCACTTTGACTGTCACACTCTATCCTTACAGCTTGTTGTACCAACCCAATACCTAAAAACAATATTTTTAACCATACTGATTCCTTACTTGCATGAGTAGCCGCCATGTATTCATATTCTATAGTTGAAAGTGCCACTACAGCCTCTCTTTTGCTCATCCAACTTATTGCTCCTCCAAATAGGTTAAACACATAGCCGCTTGTAGATCTCCTACGATCCAAATCTCCAAACCAGTCTGCATACACAAAGACATGTATATTGACCACTTTGTCCAATCTCGGTCTTCCCTCGTAGCACAATCCATAGCTAGCAGTGCCACACAAATACCTAAAAACCCTTTTTACTGTTGTCCAATGCTTCTTCCCTGGTTTTGACATATACCTGCTCAAAAATCCCATTGTATGTGCAATGTTTGGTCTAGTACAGACCATTGCATACATCAAACTGCCAACTGCACTTGCATATGGAACATGAGACATGTCCTCCTCTTCTTCATGTGTCTTGGGACACTGATAACTTTACACCAACAGGAATAGGAACCTTAACCGATTTACATTCTTGCATATTAAACCTCTGCAATATTGTCTCGACATATTTTCTTTGATTTAACCAGAGTTTTCTCTTTTTCGATCTCTTTTAGTTTCCATGCCCAAAATGAAATTTGAATCAACAAGATCCTTCATGTCGAAT
>CBVK0101782474.1:0-11111 GCA_900067695.1 Picea abies
TTTATATGTTTTTATTTTGTATAATATAGTATATGATACATGTTCTTTATAATTTCAAATTAGGTACTATGGGGAAATTGAGAGTGATGTGCGGGGGGGGCGCATAATTAGAGCTTCCACCTTCACGTGGTTTCCCCTATTTAGTAGAGAATGAACTATTCTCGAAACCAAGAGAAGCTTTGTGCAACTGCACCTAATCATACCAACGACGTAGGTATGTCATCCCAAGGATTTACATTTTTATGTTTATATTTTTGTATAAGCTAATGAATGACAACCATAATTTAATTTTATTTTTTTTTCAATAAAATATGATCAATCCCAATATTTTGTCAAAGAAACACGTTGTTCTTTTGGCATTAATTCGACAATATAAGCCATTGTTCTGGTAATGTTCGGCGTGGATACCAGGTTCTTAGGTTTCATTGAAAAATATAAAAAAGCACCATTTACGAGCATTTTCAATGCAAATCCGTCGAAATTGCAGAAATCGGATTTAGCAATTTTGAAAACATCTCATACCAACAAAGTAGGTATCTCATCCCAGGGATTTCATGCGACAAATAAATGTATGTCAGATTTCTGTCTAAAATTGTCTAATATCCCTCTCTTTTTTACGGGATTTCCATCCAAATTTGAAACAATATCTACATCAAAAATTGTTGGTTTTGCTTTGCGTTGAAACAGTATGCCTCTCCTGTTTGCTATATTCAACTACACTTATTTTGACTTGAATTTGCAATTTTGAGTTTGTGTTATTCAAATTTTACAAGGAAATTGTCCTAGGACTAGACACGGGCAACACTGACCTGTGAATGGGGCCAACGTTGAAATTTTTTCAAGTTGTTTCTGTATGCATTAAAATTTGACATGGATTGACTATTCGCATGCCTTAAAGATATGGGAGGCTTTCTAGACTCAAATTTGACTCACACACCCACTTTCTTCCATCATCAATTCATCATGTAAACCATAAACCCTAATTTAGTGGAGTCATCGATTTGTCGGGTTTTAGTGTTCCCAATGAATATATGCGTTGTTGTTCATGACATGGAATGGGACAACACATGTACCTTCTTAATTTTATTCCTTCACTTGATGTGGGCCTCATCATTCCTAGCCTTGAATTGAAAGTTACCCCTAGTCTTAGTCATCACCCTTCATGACACTTGTCACCAAATGATTAGATCACAAGGTTGGAGGCATATGGGCATTAGGATGAGGCTTTATAACCCTACAGTAACAAGATACATTAATTGAACTTTGAATAGATTGAAATGTGTGTGCAACTGAAAATACTAACAACCCAAAACTAAAAGGGATCAATACACAGACTGTCAATGAGAGGTGATCTAGTGGTGTGTAGGAAGAGGCCTAGCACCTTCAAAATTATCATTCTCCTCCAACTAACCACATCTATGTATAATTATAAATCCTTATCCCTCCTTGATTCCAATGACCCCATGATTCTAGCATCGCCATGCTTGATGTGGAAGTTTACACATTTCAAATTATGGGATCATACATAAGATAATGTATCACCTTTAGTGGATCATACATATATATATGGGAAAAATCCAACTAGAAGAAGATGCTTCATTTGTTAACTCAATATGTAATCAGTTACAGATGCTTCATTTGTAACTCATAACCCATTTAACCATTAACACCAAAAATACTGATATAACATATGTCCCTTAACCTTTATAATCTTAGACAACTAACACCAATAAACATTATTATTCTAACCTCTAACCTTTATAATTGTAACACCTAAACTCTAACATGAAATACATCTCCTAACCCTTACTTTGAATAAAACCTATAACTCCTAATTGTTATAACCCCTGTGAATTTTCACCCTATAATAACCACTATCCACAATGAGTACCCCTAACCATATGATTCATATAACTTTAAACCTTTAAGGAATTGTAAATGGCATGATTAACCTAGAACACATATGAACTTATAAAAACTAACCCTTAGAACCTCTATCAAATCTATCTCGTAACTCCTAATAATGTATCAACCCTAAATTCCTATGACCCTTAGTTACCCCCTATGACTCCTAACCACAATCCTTTGTAACTCATAACCCATTTAACCATTAACACCAAAAATAATGATATAACACCTATCCCTTAACCTTTGTAATCTTAGACAACTAACAACAATAAACATTATTATTCTAACCTCTAACCTTTATAATTGTGGGAGGGGATCGTTATCCATTTTTTAAAAGGAACAACGAACAAACATTGTACTAGGTCTAGACATAGGCAATGGTGATCTATGAATGGGTCCAACATTGAATTTTTTTCAAATTGTTTCTATATGCACTGAAATTTTACATGGATAGACTATTTGCATGCCTTAATGATATGGGAGGGTTTCTGGACTAAAATTTGACTCACACACCCACTTGTTTCCATCATCAATTCATCAATTCAATGTCAGCCACTTTTTAACAATATTCCATGTGGTGCATATGAGAGATATTTATATGAACAAATTTTCCTAGAGCAATCCACATATATGGTGTCGCGGGAGGTGGGATTCCCTACAAATGATTTAGGTGATTTTTTTCAAATAAGGGTTGCATGTGGTTGTTCGCAATTCAAAGGAATAAGAAACATCTCTTGTTGAGTAAGTGCTAAAGAATTATTTTCAAGATAAACTTCTAGATGTTGATGGAAGTATATCTCATATAGGTATTCCTAACCCCATAAATGAAGTTGGGCATACAAGGAAAAAAAATGATTTTAAGATTTTTCTTGAGCCTATGAGAAATGTGTCTAACATAGCCAACCCAAGCATATTTCCTACTATCCCATCATGCAATGCTAAGTGTTTAGATACCCAAGAATCCTTACTTCCAACTTTAGAATTTGCTTAAAACACATCATTTAATCACACTCTCTTTCGTGCATGGTTCAATTTTAAACCATTTCTTACAATTGGATAACTTTTCCCCCTTTGTGGTAACAACTATGTAATTTCCCCCTCTAAAATGCTCATGTACTTGAAACCGGTGCATATAAATGACATGTGGATGGGGCCAACGTTGAAATATTTTCAATTTGTGCTTGTATGCACTGAAATTTGACATGGTTAGACTAGACACATGCATTGACGGTGTGGGAGGGTTTCCGGACTCAAACATGACTCGCACATACAATTCAACAATCAAACAAGAACCCTATAGAATAATTAATGCGAATGGGGACAATGGATGTTTGGCATGGATGTATTGGCAACATATTCCGTAGTGCGCTGGTGTTTAAATTGTTTCCCTAAAAACTTCAAAATTATAAGGATGAATGACCCTTTACAACTACATGTGACCCTTTACAACTACATGTGACCCTTTACAACTTCATGTGATAACACATCACTTCATCCTTGTTTACCTACAATCCTACCTACTATTTTAGTTCTGGTCTCCCCTTAGTGTCGATGCTCCTTAATTCTTCTAACAATCTCTACTTTGTGTGGTGTGGACCTTATATGTACTATTTAATAAGCATGTTTCATTCTATCCTTTCCACTACCACAACATGGTTGTATTCAAAATTCATAATGATGAGTCCAACAATCCCTGAAAAAGCTAGTTGACTCACCCTCTAGTCATTTTCCACCACATTTGTGTCACTTCACATCTTCTCAGATCCTTTCCAAATGACGAGCCCAACTTTGGGACCATCTCCAAAAGTTTTTTTTTAAGTCTCCCCTCTACAGGGCTCAAGCGTCCATGAGCTCATGGAGAATTTCCTCCTTCCTCTATGGTGTCATTCCAACACTGAATTTTCCTATGTTAGTTGTTCATGTTTTTTTCCTTTTATATAAACTAGTAATACTTTGATTATCTCATGGAGTTTAGATGGTAGATTATATAGACTATGCATTAAGTAATGGATATTTAATTGTCATTAATTTGAAAAAGTGTTCATATCTTTCCATAAATTTCAAAAGCAACCATATCTTTCCCAAATTTTTGAAAAAGTAATTGGATGGTGTGGAAATCAAAACAATTTTTGAGTGCATTTGCTATTGGATTACCATCATTACTGGAAGGAACAATTTCATTAACCACACCCAAATGTTGGCATAACTTAACTTTCCAAATTGTCAAATTAAGCCCTTTTACTTACCCATTATCCCCTATTTCCATCATTTCAACTTTTATGACTTGATGTGATTATTAAATGCATGTGATTATCATTAACGATGACCCACAACTATGGACATGACCTTTCAGGTTTTATGGATACCACCATAGCTCTATAGTGTGATGATGCAACTCAAAGAGATTATCTTGACATGACTTGACTATTTTGAATGAGAATTCCCCTATCCCCTGACTATAAAGGTGGAGCTTAATTCCCATGAATATTGAAAGAAACTTACAAATTCAAACGGTTTATTCTTCACTCAATTAACTCAATACTTCCTTAACCACGAGGTTAAGTTTTATTAAATTAATGCAACTAGATTGACTATCCCTTTCATAGGATCTAACCTTATTGAATTAACTGTGAAAGCATAAACAATAATAATGTGTAGGTCATTTTCAAGAGATTCCCAACTTAGTTTTGAGGAGGAGTGAAAGGTTTCAGGTGAGCACCATTCACCATCCCTTCTTGATTGTTCTATCAAGATGAGCCAACTTTACTTCTATCAAATTCCATATGGTTATGAATAAGAAAGGTCCTAGCCAATGCATTTACAACTTACTGGGTTGATTGAGGTACCTACTATTGTATAGCAATACAAAGTCACTTTTCCTCAATATCCTCCAATAATATTGTTTTCTTCTTTCTTTTTTCTTTGGAACATTTAATAGTTGCTTTCTTTTCCCTTTTGAGGTTACTTTGGAACTTAATAGGGGGGATTTTGGGAGAGAAGGACTAAATGGTTGTCAAATTCCCTTTATGATCTCTAGAAAGGAGTCATCTTCCAACCAATATGAGTTTACGTTGAAAGGATTGGGGGGGGTGTTCCTAGAGGGATTTAGTTCCAAGATGATAAGGTGATGGGATGAGTCACCACTTGAAGAGACCATTGCTCGAACTGAATATTTTCATCCAAAAAGGATTTAAAGGTCACTAAACAATCCGGGATATTGGCCACCTAAGCCTCCATTGTTCTCATATTCCTCCAAATAAAAGATATTTTTACGGGTTGTATATTGTGCAGCCTAGCTCACTCAATTTTGGAAATTCAAATAAGTCTACAAGGGGATCCATTTGAGTTTTTGGGCCCCAAATTTCATAAGATCCTAGAGTAAATGTATGTCTCCTCATAGCAACACTAAACTGAAATGGAACCAATATTTTTCTAGGGAATTTTCCTAAAAGCTCTGTCTATATACATAAGGGTCATAAATGTCGATGCAATTGAACTCCTTAGCTAGATATCTAGAGAATAAAGAGGTCCCTGTAAGGACTTAGGGGAAGGCCCGTGATTTTATGAGTTTTATTTAGATTAACGCTATTAAAGTTATATAATAATTATATTAATTTTTTATATATATATATATATATATATATATAACAAAATTAATATAACAAAACATAACATAAAAAAAACCATAAAAAATCAAATGAACAAAACCAAATTATATTTCCCCCCTGCCCGCACCTGCGCCATCAATCATAGCTTCACCTAGCTAATGGAGAAGGTAGACGATTGCCCAAACCCTACGAAAGTTCATTGGAGGAGCTGGTAGAGCACCGCCAAACCTGCAACACGGATTAAGGAATATTTCTGAGCATGAGGCTTTGATCGATTGCTAGTTACGAAGCTTTTCAAGGTCCACTGGTCTCGCATGTGCCCACACCATCGATCATAGCTTCTAGTTGTTGGAGGAGGTAGACCATTGCTTCTAGTTATTGGAGGTATATAGAGCATTTCCCAAACCCTGCGACAGAGACAGAGCAAGAGAACCTGCAACCAAGGGGATAGAGGAGCGTTGATAGAGGAGGCCAGCTAGCCCTAGCGTGATAGAGGAGCATTGATAGAGGAGACCATCCAACCCTATCATCGATAGAGGAGGCCAACAATCTCATCAAATCAGGTATGGATGTGAAGAAACTCTTTCCATGAAATTTCTCCTTCCTTCTTTGCACATTGTGATTGCTAAAATGTTGGGTGAAAAAGACACCTAAAGCCTAGCTAGGTGAACTTGAAAAATCATATGAGATACATCTTAATGCTATTTTGGTACTCCCAATGATATGTACCATAATTAGGGTTGGATGGCACATCGACCATATACAAATTTATCATTGAAGAATATAAAGAACCCATACGTTTTAGAGGTTTATATGCATCCACCACCACAAAAATAAGGTTCACATTGTGCCAACAGTTCACTAGGATTCACATCCTCACAACATCCAATATATCCAAATAATAGTTGCAATTGATCATGTCAACAACAACAAAATATGACTTTGATCACTCCAGGTCTAGGTACATCTTCTAATCCTATTTACACTCCCTCTTGCCACACTTGTGCCCACCTTGTAATCCCATCAACTTGACCTCTCAAGATACCCTCTCTACTCCTTGGAAGACACATATCCCACCTACTCTCCACTATTCCTACAAACCCCCTATAAATTCAATTCACCATACACATCCAATATGACAATGACAAAACCCCTTCCCCAACTCTGATCATTGAGGAGAAACCTAAAATATTTTCTCCTCCAACAATCAACACAATGAATATCCGACAAGAGATTAGACATCCCTTTCAAACCCAAACTAGTTTTACTAATACCCTACATGACCCTCTTGGCACTTTTGAGGAATCTACCCAAAACCCTAACCTCCCTTACCCTCACACTAATTTTTTATTTCCAACCTGAAGCCACCTAGGATCCCCTCTTTTCCACATCTCCATTTACCACCTTCCTTTGTGATCCCATTCTCTTTCCTTCCTTGCCAAGATATGTCCCAAAACCCATTGCTATGCCTAATGGTCCATGGATGCAACACTAGACTAGTGAGGTTGGCCCTAACACCTCATTGTAGAAACAACCAAAAGAGAAAGGAACTACACTTGTACTTGAGACAGCTGCAATTGCAT
The DNA here is from genome assembly GCA_900067695.1 of Picea abies. Classification (NCBI taxonomy): domain Eukaryota; kingdom Viridiplantae; phylum Streptophyta; class Pinopsida; order Pinales; family Pinaceae; genus Picea; species Picea abies. The sequence goes on from CBVK0101782474.1 coordinate 7,100, forward strand.
CGGTACTACCTCAAACTAGAACCACTAGACTACACAATCAAGGTTCCTCCTCTTCTCATCCAACTTTGAAGCAGATTCAACATAGATACACTATAATTTTGGGTTGTTTGATATATAGTAGGTAATGAATTGCTCAAAGATATTTTGATAAATAACTCCTTGTATGAATTAGATATATTATATATATTTCCTTTGGAAATGCACTTTAGTGACATTATATACATGGTAGATATGTACGGGAAATTAAAAGTAGAAAATGTGACCTTCAAAAAATAACTTGGAAGGGTCCCAAACAACACTCTTGGAAGCATGATGACATAATGATATCGACGAGGCACTTTGGGACATAACTTTGACTCTAAAAAGAGAGTTACTAGAGAATAAGAAAGACTTAGTAGAGAACTTATGACATGTATTGTTGTAGAGAATGGGGATGACTATATTTTTTCATATATGAACCATTTGGAAGATTTGAACCCCATGTTTGAACTAGAGCATTTCTAACCTTTGGTTGAACACATGCTTAAAACAATCACAAATCGAGTAGCTAAAAAATGGAAGAGACTGGTATTAGTGACACCATATTTCCCCTCATTTTTCCATTTCCATTTGCATCAAGAAACTTTTCCTAGAGACACAATGACAAAAGGATCACATTTCATAGTTTCTCCCTTACTTCTCGAACAACTTCCCACTTTGAAAAAACTACTGAGATTATCCTTAATCAAGAATGTAGTTGAAGATTCAATTCAACAAGATCAAAATGTGGTATCATATTTTTCCAACATTCACCAACAACTACACCTATTAACACCCACTAGTAGCTACACCTACCTACCTTGCGAGTTAATTTTTTATACCTACGAGCCTAGTTGTATCTCTTCTACACGATTCAAGTCCTCACACTTAGCCAAATTTAGAACCCAACATAGTTGATTCAACCCCTTTCTATCCTCATGTCAAAATCAAATGAGCTTCAACAATCGTGTTTGGATATGTTAAGAGTTGAGAATGTAGAAAATGTCTTGGTTACCTTAGCTAAAATAAATTAATACTGCCACATCCTAGAGTTGACAATCAACAACACCATCTAATAGTAGTTACTACTCCAATGAATTCTTAATCGATCACGTGGGCCTATAAAGGAATTTTCCATTGATAGTTAGAAACTGATACACTATGTTCATTTGTAGAAGTCAACTCAAGATGTATAGATTTGTTCCTCTATGATAGATATTTTAGTCGCACATCAATTTTTTGAGTCAAACTTTAGTTGGCCCTTCTCATGCACAAGCTCTAGTTATGCCACTGAATGTGATTGAGTTAGTTCACACTCATTTCTTGTTTACAAATGAGTTCGTGTATCACAACATTGTTGGGTTCACTATTGAATTCATACAGTAATGCTTCATATTGTATATAGTAAGTTAGATATACATTGGACCTTATTTCATGCCAACACTGTTCCATCATGCCAACATTGGCTCCAAACAGTTAATAGTTGATCTCTTCTATGCTAACTCCCTCGCATGTATAAATCAATTTTTGGATGATGAACCATTGGTTTTATTTTATGCATTGAAGAGTATGCCCTAATGGATTAGGGAAGTTTTGGGACCCAAGGGAGGCTCCTCAACTAAAAAAGACCCCAACTAGTGCACAAGGCCCAAGAGAGGTCATAATTGGTAAGGGAGGGACCTAAATGTGTTGGCCAAAGCATCTATCGTAGACAAACATGTGACCAAGGAAGGATAAACACAAAATAGGGTTACATGATGGCACTAGAAATCACATGGAATTACATAATCACACATCTAGACTAAGGTAAAGGACTCAAAATAAGGGGTTTCAACACACTATGATCTGTCACTAGGAGGAACTGAGTGTTTTCCTAGTGTAGGTTGTTTATGGGAAATGCACCATGAAATACTCTACATACCAATATACAAGGGGATATGTGTATGATCAATATGAAGTGTATAAACCATACATTATGAAGTGTATAAACCATACATTATGAAGTGTAGAAACCATAAACTAAGTTTCACCCCCATTGCTTGAACTATACTTCATGGAATAGAATAGAAACAAGTTGCATGAAGAATATTGAAAGGAAAATAAACAATTGAAGACAAAGAAAATAAGGTGACACTAATTGGCAAAGCAAATATGCATAAGAAAATAGGAGGGTACTCATGAGAAAAGTTTGCTCGAGCAAGTACCCTGACATAAGGATGGCATTCACCACATGATAATTCTTTTCTTGATAACCATAATGGGAACCCAACATGCCCCTATATCTATGAAAAGTGGAAATACACATGGGTTTCCCATGGGAATATTCTTGAAAACAATGCAAACAAAAAGAAAAGAGAGGTGATAAGCATCAATTCATGACAAGTAAGATACACTAGGAGAGGAGGGAGAAGAACAAGTCTAACTACCACTTGATTAAGAAAGAAACAACTACAATATGAAAGTAAATGAAAAAGTGAAATAGAGGAAGGTAGAGAACATGATATATGGACTTACCTAAGTATTGATGATTCCATGTGAAATCATGTTGGGACATGCTATAGAAGAAGTTTTTATTTTAACATGATAATATGGCTTGCCCCATGTACACCTACGAGACAAACAATGACTTGAACACAATGCCAAAAGCTTTCCTAAATGGAGGAAAGGAATATAGGTGACAACTGGATCAAAGGGAACAGGGAAATGAGGCAAGAGTATGACCATACTTTGAGTGGAGTAAAAGAGAATACGAGGAAAAGTGACAAAAGATTGTGTCTTGTCCTCCCTTAAAATTCCAAATGTGAATCTGCTTTTAAGTAAAAGAACACAAACACATGTATTGTTAATAAATAATATAATACATAAGTTGAAACTAGGGAATTACTTAAATTGAAATTAGGGAATCACTTTTTCAGATCTGAGTTTGAATCTCTCATATGCCCTCCTATAAAGTTCACCCAAAGTATCCTAAAAAATACATTGTATTAGAGGGATGCATTTCTATGATTTGATAAGAAAAACAAAACTCTACAATATTATGTTAGATAAAAAATAATTTCTTCCATATCTATTTCCTTATGAACTACTAAACTCTTCACGGAAAAGAAGCATGGAGATAACACCATTATCATGATATCTACTTAAATTCTCATTCTCGCAAAGATGTAAAAATTAATCTGATGCAGCCATGCGGAGCTCTCTTTCCTGGGTAGATTCAAAAAGTATATATCCTGTGTAACCATGAGTCTACAAGGAAACTCCCAAATCCTTGAAGAAAAAGATGGTCTGCTCTTATTTCCATAAGGAAGGAAATTCCTTCAAAATATGTCTCCTCCATCTTCAGATGATTGACAATGTTTCCAGGTAAACAAATAACAAAAATAAACTCTTAGAAGACAAGTATAATATTTCCAGTACTTCACATATCGCTCTGCACTATGCTTTATTGTCTTCAAATTCATCACAGGAATGGATTGCAAATTCTGGGGCAGCTAGACATATGAAGAAGAACAATCACCTTCTCTCTGACTACAAGATCTCCCATAGCCAACCCTCTACCCTATGTTGGACCACCACTTCTACACATTTTACTAGATCACTCCCAAACCAATTGGAAATTATTAATAGATAGGGTTATTGCCTCTCGGACTTGTCTTGATTTTGGTGGAAAAGGACCTTTTTATTTTGTATCTATCATAAAGAAAGTGTGAAATACATGCCAAGTTGAAATTTACATGTCATCATAACCACATTTAGATATCATTAGATAATGCACCAGTAGAAAGTTGGCCAATGATCTTGATGCCTGCCATAGATGTCTTTACAATATGAATGGCATCTTTCAACTTATCCTGAAATGCATTGAAACAATGCAAGCAAAACAATCAAGAAACAATATCTCAAGTTCCTATATATTTATCTTTCAAAACCTCTATTTAACAAGTAGGTGAACATAATCATGTAGTTTCCCATCTTGCCAACTCTCTTTGCCTAG
>CBVK0101782477.1:0-22943 GCA_900067695.1 Picea abies
GAAATTTCGTCTGCACATGGAGACAAGAACTCCACATCATCAAAACAGCAATGAAGTCATTCAGGGCACTGAATTAAGTTCACAGCATTCCAGAAGAGTCAAAAACTATACAAAGTAACCAAAAATTGAAGGGTGCTTTACAGCAGAAGAGTGCGCGCGTGTATGCGCAGGACAAAAATATGTTGCGCGCACATGCACGCGCCCGATGCGCGACTGTCCACATAAAAATCCACACATCTGCTAATACGGTGCATTAATTTCTTAAGTTGGCCTCCCAACCGCCTATGGACCGGCCCCCGAGATGATTTGACCCTCGGATCAGGGTCGTCTCTGCAAATTCGGTGAATTTATGACTTAAGTGAACCCTAAACAGGTCTGTGTTTACACCGGAAGCTGGTTACGTGTCTGCCTGGAAAATGCTATAAATAGTCGTGGAGACCCACTGTTTCAGCAGAGAATTCCCAGCAAAGTTACGCTGTCTAGATTCAGAGCTCAGTCTTTTGACAAGCCATCCATCAAACGGCCTAACTCAGAGTTCTTTCACTGTTCATTTCAGCTCTACTCGTTTTGTAAGGAAAGCACAATCTTGAGAGCCCCGAAGGACCTTCCGCTGGAGGGAGAGGGAACCCCTATCTCTGCCCTCAGCGTGTGCTCTGGTTTCACTAATAAGATCAAGCTCGGAACCATTGACGACTCCCTTGTCTCATGTTTGATGTTTTTGTTTGTTTTCGAACTGTTATTTGCTTTCAGCTGTTAATTAGAATGTATTCTGTTATGTTTTATGTTTCCTGTTAACACCCTTGCTGCCACAGATGTTCTGCCTTGGTGAACCCAACAAGGCATGCAGAGCGGTCTCCATTTTTCTCACCTAGTGACAGATTGACCGCGAACAATGTGAAAAATCGTTGTCCTCATAGAGTACTTGGCATGAGTACACTTGGAGAATCTTTCACTGGTAAGAAACCGGATGTTTCTCAATTTAAGATTTTTGACTCATTTGTTTATGTGCATGTATACAAGAACGCCATGAAGAAGCTGGAGCCAACTACTGAAGTTGGGATATTTTTGGGGCACACAGAAACACCCCATAATTATCATGTGTATTTTCCTAACAGTAAGATGACTGTTATGCGATGGGATATAAAATTCGATGAGGGGAAAGCCATGTGGTTGTCGCTTGAGAAGGAGATAGACTTGCATGCAGAGGAGGAACTGTTGGTTCCAAAATATGAGTCTCAAGATGTGGATCAGCCACATGAGGAGGTTCATGGAGTGGATTAATCCACTCATGCAGATCCATCCATCAAAAATGGCAGAAAGCGCACCACGGAAGTTGATAGATTGAGACTAGATGTTGAACAGAATGTAGGAGCCCCTACTTCACAATGCAGACAAAGACAGTCTCTCGATCGATTTACTGGATACATGGCTCTCATGAGAAAGTGTGTTGTGACTGAACCATCTTCCTTTCAGGAATTAGTGTGAGATCCCACTTGGGTTGATGCAATGGTGGAGGAGTATGACTTCATTGTCAAAAACAGTGCATGGGAAATTGTCCCAAGGCCAGTTGACAAATCAACGATAGGTTCAAGATGGATCTACAAGTTAAAGAAAGATGTTGATGAGAGTGTTGAGAAATAAAAGTCCATATTTGTGGCATGGGTCTTCTCACAGATCGAGGGGATATATTATGATGAGACCTTTGCACCTGTCGCAAGGTACTCTTCCATAAGATCCATCTTTGCACCCTCAGCGCAAATGGGCTGGCGCATTCATCAGATGGATGTAAAAACTGCATTTCTCAATGGGATCATTGAAGAAGAAGTGTACATAGAGAATCCTGAAGGATTTGAGATATTCAGTAGTGAGTTGCATGTGTGCTGACTCAAAAGAGAATTGTATGGGATGAAGAAAGCACCCCATGCTTGGTACACTCTGATAGACATCTATTTCACCGGACTGGGCTTCACCAAAAGTGAAGTGGATGCAAACCTATACCAAATTGTGGTGAAGGGTAAGATTTTAATCATTGGTCTTTATGTTGATGATTTAATATTGATTGGTGATGAGCAGATGATACACTCATGCAAGGAGGACCTTGCAAAGGAGTTCAAGATGAAGGATATGGGCCTCCTTCATTATTTCCTTGGATTGGAAATATGGCAGTGAGATGGTGAACTTTTTGTGTCTCAAGGAAAGTATGCATGGGAGATACTGGGTAAGTTTCACATGGAGGGCTGCAAATCCATGGATACTCCTCTTCTAGGAAACTGGAGGAAAGAGGATGCTATTGTCTGTCGATAGCTAGTGGGTTCACTAATGTATATAGTGAACATGAGACCGGACATTTTCTATGCAACTAACCAGCTAAGTCAAGTGATGGTTAATCCTACCAAGATATTTTGGAAGGTAGGTAAGCATGTCTTGAGATACTTGAGGGACACATCTGAGTATGGCTTATAGTACAGACAAATAGATGAGGTGAAGTTGCATGGCTTCACGGATGCAGATTGGGCAGGTAGCCCAAAGGACAGAAAGAGTACATCAGGGGGGATATTTAGTATAGGATATACAGTTGTTTCTTGGTATAACAGGAAGCAGAGATCTATGGCACTTAGTTCAGCAGAAGCGGAATACATGGAAGCGAGTCAAGCTGCATGTGAAGCTATATGGATGAGAAAGATCTTGGTTGGTTTTTTTAGTTCTCATTTAGATCCAACAGTGATTCATTGTGATAATCAGAGTTTCATTAAACTCTCGATTAATCATGTGTTTCATGATAGATATAAGCATATAGATATCTGGTATCATCATATCAAAGATTGTGTATAGCAGAAGATCGTGTTGCTTCAGTACATTCCTTCAGAATATCAGGATGCAGACATTCTGACGAAGGTGCTTACTAGGAGAAAATTAAAATACCATAGAGGCAGGATCAGGGTGGAGGATAATCCCTTTCTTGTTGAGAGGGAGTGTTGAGATTCAACAAGAATACCCTAGTGAAAATTATGCACCTACACTAGAATGGAGCCTTAGGATATTTTTAGGTGGAAGTCTATTTTTAGATGATGAGAAAATTGTATTTATAGATGATGTATATTTATAGATGGTGAGTGAATTCTATTTATAGATGTATGTCGACTATTAATATCCCTTAATAATAGTTAGACAATAAATATTAATATATTCTTAATGAGCACTTGGAAATAGTTAACTGAAGTGGAAAATCAGTTAGCTATAGGAAATTCAAGTTCAAATGTTGATTGGTGAGACATGCAAGTCGAATTAGTTGTAACTAAGTGATTCGAAGTTGTAACAGAGTTATATGTGTAGTTATGTTAGTTGTAAAGTAGTTTAACTCAGTTAAGTGAGCTAAGCTCAGTTGTACTAGCTGTAACTGAAGTTACACTAGTGAGAGATCAGTGAATTAATTATTAATTAATTCACAATCAGTGGTCTCACATGCAACTGAATATTTACCATTGTTAACTACATGCATGTCAGATCCAGTGGAGACCCAGTTGAGATAACAAGTGAAAGGGACAGTTTGACTATCAGTTGTAAAATTAGTGAGTGCACTCATGCAACCACACACACATTGGATGTGACCATGAGGAATGCATAGCCTATACAATAGGGATTCATTCATTGTAGGGTTTTCCATTAGCAGGGATTGCGAAGAGGAGGCAGGTTGTCTGGAGGTAGTAAATTGGCACATGCATTTGCCAATTTTTGTATGACGGTGTGAGACGATTGTATATTGTATTGAGAGCTATTGGATTAGATTTTTGTATTAGATTGTTTCATGATCCATGATATATACATAATATATGATAGTGGGGTTCTTAGCTTTATGTTTTCCTGGTAAAACGTATGTGTTATGTGTGATTGATCTCTCTCCTTGATATTGCAATTGGCGATCGTGTTTTAAATTCCGCAAGAATTTTAGTAGAAGTGATTATGTATTTAATAGTGGCATATAATTGTTATATCAAGAGAATCCAGGCAATACATAATTTGTATTAAAATTTATACACATGTGAGGGTTTGAGTCCCTCTAAATAAACAATGAAACCACCCCCTAATCTCATAGTAAATGGGGCATCGGACGATGAAGTTTTCCTCAGTCTTGACCTCCTGTACTTAGAAGATCCTTTTTCTCTACCTAAATTCTATGAGAGCCCACTCTAAACTAGCCTAGAGGAATGTGAAGGACATGTACCTAGTGTTATAATGTATATTTTGGTTGAACAATGAGCCCATCCCTAAGCTCCAAGAAATGCTCAGCATAAAAGGTCATCTTTGGGTGTAACCCAGCAGGGGGGTTTAACCCAAGTGACCTGAATATATTGTATATAGATGTCATCTCTAATGATCGTGTTCAACACCTGTCTATTAAATAAGAGATGGTTAAGTGAATTCAATGAATATTGAAACAAAGGGAGGCGATCATTTATAATTCCCACATACCCTAAAAGATCTGAAATCCCTGCAAACCAACCTCGAGTCTAACCAAATGGGATAGAGAGAGAAATGGTCTATGAGGAGCAGTAAGCCAAGTATGGGTATCAATATCGCCCCATTGTTGAGTCGTCTAAGCCCAGTAAGAAGGGTCGAGCCCCAAAATCCTCTAGGACGATGTGATGAGGAACTGTCTACTTTCATATAATGATATATCTAAGGAGAAGGGTTTGGACTCTCTCAACTAAGGCCCAATTAGACTTCAGTAAGGAAGGTCCCCAGATCTCCGAGCCATATATAATAGTGGGTCAGATAAGGGAGTCCATAAGAGACATCTTGGATGAGATGTCTTGAAAATGGTGGTGAAAATACTATCTCTTGAGAAGGGATAAAGACCCATAACCCTTGGCAATCCAAGGTTGGAAGGTTGGTCGCAAACTTAAATGGTGTCCTGAAAACTGTACTCTTAAGTACGTGCAAGTATTGGTTTTATCAATCTCCTCCCCTCTAAGAATAAATGAAGGCCTATGAACTTCTTCGACCCGTTGAAGATCATAACCTTGGTTTTACTCAGGTTGACCATCAACTATTGAAGGTCGCATAATAGAGATAGGACATCCAAATATCTTTGTAATCCTGCTATAGATGAGTCTAGGAGGACCACATCATCAACAAAAAGCAATATGGATATCAGAACCCAGTGCAGGAGACACACGTTGTTGTCCTAGATATGTTCATGGAGAAAGACCTTTAGCTCACCAATATAAATCCCAAACAATGTGGGGGACAGGGGAGTACTCCATTCATATACATAGCGAGAAAATTCAAAATCCACTCTCTTTGAACTCCATCTGCACCAGTTGGGATTCTCCTAACCTCATATGTTCTTGGAGCTCATGGAGTCCAAGTCACATAGCCTAATAGCCCATATGTTTCTTGAAGCATTCATTTCAACTTGTAGATAATAACTTGAATTATACCTAAGGATCTTATAGGATATTGAATAACTACCTTGTCCTTGATTGCAAGTGTTCTATCAAATACCCTTATTTTAAAAATTGTACAAATCACTTACAAAAAAAAAGGACCTCTTCAGAATAAATGCACCGTCTGAATGATGATTTGGTAGATGAACCCTTTTACGTATTTTCCAACATGCATTGAACCATATTTATTTTAAAACATTTTAAAATAGAGGTCCATCTTGCATGGGAACACAATTTTCTTAATAGTTGAAAATTACATGTGGTTAAGTTGTTGATAGTTAGTTGAATATAAAATGAGGTTTCCATCTTTTTAACTTAACTATATATGGAATTTGAAACTTCACTATTTATGGACATTTGTTTAGCATTAAAATATAAAAGCATCTATGTAAAATAGGTTTAATGTTATAATCTAAAAGTATAGTTGCAATATAGAAGACAATTTGATTGGTATAATATTATTGGAGTGAAGCAATTTGATTTGTATAATAGTATTGGAGTGAAGCAATTTGATCTTGTGTGTGTGTGTGTAAGTAATTGGGGGCAAGTGTTATGCATTTAAAAAAAAAATTAAGAAATCCAGTACTATATTAATAATAATAATAATCTATTTTTAAGGTCATGGCCAATCCAGACACCAAATTGGTGTATGAGACCCCCTCCGCCTAGCGATTTGAATGGTAAAGTCTACGGAGGTATATGTACTCTACTCCCCTCTGGATTTGAATTGTGACCTCTTAAGAGGAAGCACACGTTCTTAACCATTACAAAGAGATTTTAACTATCTAAAATTGTTGAATAATTAACTTAATATTTTAAAAAATTATACTATAGAGTGATCCATAAACATTCACTTACTCCAAATACCACAGTATCATGGAAAACTTATGACATGCCATATAGAATGCTTAATAAAGAAGCATTATTAAATGATAATAATAAATTTGTTCATGAAACAACAAAACAACTATGAAAGCATGCATTATATATCATGTTATCATAATGTGAGTAATTTCTCATTTATATGAAGTGACTTGAACAAATTCAAATTTTTATATGAAGTTGTTATTTTTTGTTATTTTTTTTTAATTATTACGATCTTCGTCATTTTAAATTGGTCAAAATTTTTTAGGTCAAAATTTTCATTAATCAAATAAAAGTATAACTTCAAAAAAATTCTTATTGGATTTGGATAAGAATTTCCACATGAAAGGGTATGATTTTGTCCCAAAACTAGGATCATTTCTATGCATTTCCTTGTGGATTGTAATCTATAAGGAATTGTGTAATCTTTAAAACTATGTTTTCTCAAAACAGCTTTAATCCCAAAACCTAATTTAGTATTCAATTTATAATTTTTTTTAAATATATATAGGAGCACAATCTACAAAGAATATAGTAGTGCACTGCTAACATACATGAAATGTGTGCATTTTTTTATAATTTTCTGGTTGTATAGTTTTTATGTTACTGGTTTTTCTCCAAACACCTTCTTAACTTTGGAATAAAAAAGTATGAGTTTTAAAAGAAGATAGATTAAAAATAAAAATTGAAATCAAAAGTGTGAAAACAACACACCATTGGATATAAGATTCAATGATGAATCCACTAGAATCAACACTACCACCTCATATGATAGAGATGAAAGACTTTTGCCGCCTAGAGCTTGCAACTACAAAAAACCCATAGAATGAGGCCAAGATTTCTGGTTTTTAAACCATTGAAATAAATTTATAGCTCAATCAAAGATTAATTTAAATATTGATCGAACACTTAAATGAAAATTTGAAAATAGCTCAATCTAGGGTTTATTAAATCCTAATAAACCCTTGATCAAAGTCTTCACGAGTTAACATAAAACGATTGATTGAGGTACTATTATAACTAGAGCAAAGAAAAACATTAATGATTTTTCACATTAAAATAAACATATGCATGAGCTAACTCACATGGTTAGTTTATCAAGAGAGCATAAAGAACAAGTATCTAAGTACTTAATACAATTCCCTAGCCTTTAGGTCTTGCCTCTAAATGTACAATCTTTAGACAACTTGACTCTACACTAGGAGAGGATCTCTAGATATTATATACACAATTACATCTAATGACCCTTGTCACTTAATGTGTTTATTGAATTCAGTTCGGTAGCCAAGTGGACTTGACTAACTCGACTTACTTACCAAGGCTCAATTAGAGGGGATAGTCTTACCAAATTACTTTAGAAGGCCTTACTAGTAAATTGTTTCTCTTATTTTTATAAAATATATATATGTATCATATGTATAACCATTGACTCATATATGATATTGAAATCAATCAATCACCCCCAAAGAAAACAAGTTCACTTGGAAATACTTAGTTCAAGTCCGAATGTCTCTATTCTATCATCCCACCATCTCAATCAATGACTATTTGACATACATTATTAATGCATAAGTTGAAAGATAGGGAGGGAGATAGAATTTATACACTAATTGTGAAAAAAAAAAGTTGTCTCAATCTAAAATTAATCCACAATTTAATCAACGATCAAGATAGGATTGTGAGAAACCGAAAAAGAAAATATGATCTACGTTGGGTTTATGAAGATGAAGTGCAAGAGAAGAGAGGATGAGACAAAGACGAGCAAAATTGAAAGAACACCATGAAGAAAATGTAGTCCAACTCGTTGCCCCACTTTGAATGCAACTAACTAGAGAGTCTTAAAGGCATCCAGTGGAGGGAAATATAGGTAATTTTTAACGACATTACCCTAATTCATATTATACTGATAAATTTGATTTATACTCTAGTTGTGAATTTTTGTGGAAACTTGTCACACAGAGAATCTAGCTAGTAGAAAAAATCACATAAAGCTTGCAAGAGAGAAAAGAGAAAGAGAAAGAGAAACAAGCTTGAAAGAAATAATGAAAATAATAGTATTCACTAATGAGATGATAGTAAAAATACACATGATATAATCTACATGAGAAAAATAATGCGCCATAGTAGTGATCTAGAGAGATCTACACACTCACGGAAAGACTCTAGAGTGAACTACCACCTAGTCCTAGTTAACTGGCCATGTGGTCTTGAATTAACTAACTAATCACTAGTGGAGTGAGTAAAGAATCATGCATGTACATGTGTGGCTCCTTATTGGTGATGATCCCAAGGTAATTGCACCCTCATGGTGATGATATCGAGGTATGCATGCAACACTTGGTGATAATATCAAGGTTTTCATGCAAGACTCCACTCCCCTAGTCTAACTAAGGTGTAACTAACTCAAGACTGAATAGGATGTGGCACCCTCATCTAGGGGAGAATATTCTTATCTAGGAAAGAACATCTCTTGACTAGGGGTTCCCTCACCATAGACTAGTCAACCTAGGAAAAGAAATACTAGGTGAGTGTGTAACATCTCCAACAACTTTTTACCAAAAAGTTTGGCAGATTTTCCCAAAATGCATCACTCAAACCATTTCCATTTCACGTAATGCACTTGACATTTATGTGTAATCCCAAATCATTTCCATTTCACGAAATGTATTTGACATTTATGTATAATGTATGATAAGTTGAAAATAATCTTTCCTCAAAGAGATGCATTTCTGACAAAGTTCTTGTCTAGTGTTATGCTTGCTTTATTTCTCAACTATACATTAGGATGTTGTTCGACACCTAATTGTGTCTAAATTCAAAGAGAACTTCGATTATCCTATTTTTTCACCAATTAATTGAAGACATCAGTTTCTTTTAGACAAATTACTTGACAAATGATCAAGTAATTAGGGAATGTTCAGACATGAAATAGTTCACTTCAAAAAAATTACTCTTTCAAAGTTCATTTCAAATGAACCATTCAATATTCACATTCAGCTCAAAAATTGAAGATGATACCAATTCATGCACTACTTATTATTGTCTTTCTAATATAATTATTCAGAATTGTGATTGAGGGGAATGTTAGACTAGGAGTCCCTTGACAATCAAAAAGTCCAAGATCACCTTTTTATTAGTCCCACTGATGAGGTGTTGTCATTATCCACTTATGAGTTGTCAATGAGATCTAGATTTAAAGGGGTTCAAATACATGTACCATAAATTGATTTCATGAGATGAATATAGTGTTTAGAATGGCTTATACCATTTTCTACCAAAATCTTGTCTCTTGTGTTTGTTCTATTTCTTAACAATTTTGTTATGGGTTATACAAAGATAGCCACAATCATCCCCCTCTTTTTTAATATCAAAAAACCTATATTTTATTAGTTTATGGAATGTGGATACGAGTGTCCAAAATGATGGGAATCTTCACCCAAATTTGCATGAAACATCAAGTTGGGAACAATAATATTATATATTAAAAAATATTTTAACTTACAATGTATCCAAGTAATGATACATTTTAAATTTATTTGAATCAAATTGGAGGCTATATAGTATATACTATAGTATATTAGACTACTACGTTAATATATTAAATTTTATAGCCCCTGGGTTAGCTCAATTGGTCTAGAGTCAAATGTGAGTTTATCATGTTGTTTATTGGTCACGGGTTCAACCCTCTTGATTCTTATGAGGCCTAATCAAGGCCGACAGTTTACCCCACGTACCGCCATTGTTAAACATTATTTTGGTCACCCCAGTGATCAACTGACAACATGTTCTTAATGCATTTCCATGTTCCCTAAAAATATAAAAAGAAAATTTCTCCATGAGAAAAGTGGTTTTCTTTTCTTCTTTCAAAAACTATAACAAGGAAGCTTGTCGCACCCTATTGTATTGTAACACCATGTTTTCCCCAGTTGTAAATATAACTATATTGTCCAATGAACTATGGAAAACTCAAAGGTGTGAATGTTTGATTTGATGGACCTTTGTATGAAAGGTCGATGAATGTAAATTTTGTTATTTTAATAGAAACTGAATATGTGTTGCATGATTGTTGGAAAGAGGATGTGCTAAGAGAGAGCACAAATGCTAGGAAAGAGATGGTGGAGTGTTGTGGGTGGGAAATCCCTCCTACAGAATAGCACTAAGGGTTTTATCATGCATGCAGAAATGACCTAAAGACTCTTACTTTTTACCATCATCCCATGCCTAAACCCCCATTACTCAAGAGATTAAGTGGATGTACCTTATTTTTCGTGTTTAATGTCGATCCCTTTTCACGCTTAGTCATTCTTTGACTACAACTCTCCTCCCAATGCTGACCTGCATTCACTAAAGACAAACAAATAACTCCATATGCATTTGATCTATGAACTAATGGGTTAGAGATTTAATCAATCATACAATCAATATTCCAATAATGACAATCTCATATGGCGGGACGGGAAAAGAAATTATTTTATTAACTTCACATTGATACCTTACAATGATAAAGTCAGCTACTGCTCCTCGATCCTGGTCCTGGGCTCTTCTTCCACTGTCTTCCAATTTCTTTTCTCTATACTTCTCTTTGCACAAGGATGGCTAATGGTTGGGACAAAGGGAATTCTTAATCAGGTATAGTTTCTTTACTATGATTCTCCTCCTTTCAAATGGGACCCCTACCCCTTCTTTTATACGTTAGAAGGAGCTAGGTATTTGGTCGAATGATCAGCCATGCATGGCCGAAAGGTTTAGTTAACTTACCCAAAGTTGTGTGTTCCATCAGCAACTTTCCTTTTTTCATGCTTTTGTAAGTACACACAGGTTGTCTTGGGTCAGCTAGCATGTACATGCATGCAGTAATGGAGTAGGGTGCGTGGGCCCTTATAAAAGGGGTTTTTAAGAAGAGTTGTTCAGCAGTGTTTTGGCAAAGAAGGAAGCTGAGATGGATGGATGCCAAGTAAGCATGTCTCGTGAAAATTAGTGTTATAACATATTCCCCCTAATGTATGAGGTCAGAAGAGCATCTGATGGCCGAAATACATTAACAATCTTCACCGATGTTCCGAACAAGTGAGCCCAGGGGCCAGAAATCGGGAGGTGTCATCTGTAAAATAATAATTGTCTCACCAAGGCGGTCATACCCATGCTTGGGATAAAATAAAATCATGGCTACCAATCAAATACATTGTAGATCCATGTCATATAACTATATAAATTGAAGCCATGAACAATACACAATGGAGCTACATCTCGAAATCAAAAAGATATACATGTAGAGTATCCATCTTCTAGAAGCTGATAAGGCCTAATGGCTGAAGATGAGAGCTTAAGAGCTCGAGAAACAACTTCAAAATCTTCAAAACTCGAGTAGGAGTGTAATATGAGTGTACAACTTCACTACCTAGAGGTCTTCGACGGCTCGTCAGTCATGGACTAGAGAATCTTGATTATCAAACTGAAGGCTTCATTGATTTCAAACAAAGACTTGATTGGACTTTCAGGATGGCCGAGCATGAGGGCAAGAGACAAACTACAGAGGGGTTGACTCGGGCTTGGTAAAACCCTCCCTTAGAAAATAGCATGACAAATGATGATACTCAGGCAGCATGGAATTAACATAAGTTTACGAGGTAGGAGGCAATGCAAACTCTCCATATGTTTGGAAGAATAACCAAACAAAGGAGGACACAGCTCAATGTAGTGGGAACAGCTTCCTAAGTTCATATTAAATCCCAAGATTTGACGAACAAACAGACAGATGTGCTTTATCCAAGGGTGACTCATTGTGTTGCCAATAAAAAGAAAATACTTTTCCCTTCCTCTTTTTGGGGTATATTTGATTTTTTTTTGTCTTTTTCAATAATGTTGGAAATCTTGAAAAAGAATAAAAGAATGTTATGTTACAAAGGAGGATCAACTGTTGCAAACATACGAGTTCCAAGTGCACGGAACACGAGGATTCTCAAGGCAAAGGGACATATGCAAGAAAAGGACACTCGAGAAAAATTCTCTAGGGGCCAAAGGTGTCAAGACGCAGAGGCAAAGTGCTATAGGGATTGTGTATAAGGCATGCTTCAGATGGTTCAGTTGAGAGAAACATGGAGCCGTCATTAGGCCAAAGACGCAGGTATGCAAACACGGTTAACAAAACACACAATGGTAACATCCTTTGATGTAAGTTTAACGAGCCCGGAGAAGGTAAGCTCGGTGGTTTTTCATATTTAGAGAGTCTGAAAAAACGTAAAAGGAGACTCCAATGGGGTACCTTTTTCGAAGGTAGTCTAGTCGGTTCGAAAAAGGGGTAAACTAGCACCAACAAGACGTCTATTCAAAACCATTTTAACGAGTGTGATAAAGACAAGATCACTCGACCATTTTTTCATTTTTAATGAGTGTGAAAAAAGCTTAACTATGGACTCCGTCAGGAATGTTCTTCTGGACCATTTTAACGAGTGTGAAAGAATAAGGTCACTTGGCGATCTTTTCAATTTTAGAGAGTCTGAAAAGAGATTAACTATGGACTCCGTGGGGATTCCTTTTTCACAAATTTAGTCCCTCGGGCCCGAAAAAGGGTTAAAATTATACCTGAGAGTACTCTTCTAGAGAAATAAAGTTCCTAAGAGTATACCTTTGTTTGTACAGTTCACCGTTTGGACCAAAAAAGGGGTAAACTACCATCGGATAGACACGACTTCAAATTTTAGTTTAACGAGCGTGAAAGGCCACAAGATCGCTCAACAATCTTTTCATGTTTAGAGGGTCTGAAAATGGATTAAAAGAAGACCAGTTGGGGGCTACGACTCAAGTATGAAACTAGTTGAAGTAGAGCCCGGTGTTAAGCTCATACCAAAAGTCTCTTCGATAGTCAACTTGGGAAGTCTCCCAAAAGAGAAGAAACACAAACCACGGTTTAAGTCCTCCTGTGGTATAGAAACCGTAGTCATGGCTTCCAGGATAGACTCATATGAAGGAAATTCAAACTCCAAGAAATCACGCAAATGAGGGTCGACAGTCCCAAAGGGTGAAGACAACTAACCATACTCCATATGACGATGGAGGTTCTAGCCAGGACTGGAAGGGTCTATCAGTGAAGAATCACGATCACAAGGGCTTGAGGATCTACTAACAACAAGATCAAACTCAGAAGGATACTCAAGCCCACTTGGACCAAGAGGGGGAAGCAAGGGCTCCCATGCCCCCATTGGATACACCAATGGATCAATTGTTGATTCCAAGTCTCAAAAAGGAAAACATGATTGCACAGGTTCTTGCTCATAAGCAATTGAACACCAAGGATAAGATGCCACATAATTAACCCATGGTGGGGTAGTGTCTACACGAACGCTAGGAACATATAAAGGGGTAGTCTGAAATAAAGTCGAATTAGGATGGTGATTATCAGATGCCAGCTGGTCAATAGTAACAATGCTTCCATTGTGAGGGAAATGCATCACCCGGCAGAGCGTAGATACCACAGCATTCATAGCATATACATAATCATGCTCGAGAAGCATATTGAAATCTAATGGGCCTTGCACCACTATAACATCGACACAGACAATATTCCCTCCTAATGAGATAGGTAACTAAGGAAGAATCCCCAAACATTCACTAGAACATCTATCAAAATCCAACAGCTCATGTGAAGTAGACACAAGCTTGGGAGATCCCAAGACTTTCCAAACCGAGGAGGATAAAATACTTGCAGAAGCTCCTTCATCCACAATACATCGATAAATGTTTGTTGAATTAACTTCAACCCTTATTTGAAAAGGTGCATAAGAAGGAAGACGAGGCTCAACAATATCATTCCAATCAAATGAAACCATCCTAGGGTTTGGAGGAGGTGTACTCGAAATGAGTGGAATTCCCCCTTGTTCTGAAAGTACTGAACTGGAAATGCTAAAAACATAGCCAGTAGACACTTCACTCCCCAAGAGAGGAGTGGGATCATTCGAAGACTGCATCGGCATGACCACTTTCTCAACCAATGGCTGCATAGGCTGAGAGACTACATGGTCTAAAGGCACCTCACCCCTCAAAAGAAGAGTGGGATCAGTCGATGACTGCACCGGTGTGACCACTTTCTCAACCAATGGTTGCATAGGCTAAGAGACTACATGGTCTAAAGGAACCTCACCCCTCAAAATATGAGTGGGATCAGCCAATGACTACATCGACATGATCACTTCTCAACCAATGGTTGAAAAGGCTGAGAGACTACAAGGTCTAAAGGCACCTCACCCCTCAAAAGAGGAGTGGGATCAGTCGATGACTACATCGGCGTGACCACTTTCTCAACCAATGGCTGCATAGACTAAGATACTACATTGTCTAAAGGCACCTCACCCCTCAAAAGAGGAGTGGGATCAGTCGATAATTGCATCGACGTGACCACTTTCTCAACCAATGGCTGAATAGACTGTGAGGAAACCTCAGAAGACCTAGAATCAGAAGAGCTTGCAGACAAGGAACACAATATTTGTACCTATGGAATGTCAGGGAAAAAATGAGTAAGGTGATCTCCCTTGTAAATATTACAAGGAAACCTAGGCTTACATCCTATCCATATAGGTTTCTCAACATAATCAATGCCCCCATCATGACTAGCAGTCGTTGGTTGCACATCTCCAACATGACTTGCAAAGGCTAGTGATGGGTCGATAACTCAACTTGTAGAGGCTACAGACCTATTACCAGTATGACTAGCAGTGACTGGACTCTTTCCCCCAGCATGACTTGTAGAGGTTGGGTGTTGGTCTTCAACGTGACTTGCAGAGGTTTTCAACCTATCTCCAACATGACTCACACAAGTTGGTGATTTCTTCTTCCTATTCTTCCTCTTTCTATTTTGTTTAAACTTTCGGTTACTAGTAACTGTACTTTCACCGGAGGCAGGAGAAGGAGGAGGAGAAGACTTTGTTGATGAAGAAACATCAACAGGGTTCCCATGACTTAAGGTGCTTAACTGAGAAGTGTCAAGAGCATTCAGGACATTTGGAATGGTACCCAACAAAAACCGGTAGTCCCACATTCAACCCAGGAATGTACAAAGTGGCCATCAAAGGGACACCAATGTTTTTGAAGAAGGGAAAAGCATAAGAATCCCCTTGTGAAGGGGCTCCTTGGTTGGTATCACCAGGAACTTTAGCCATGAAGATATTATGCATAGGTTCTCCCTTTTCGGGATCGTTCAAGTCTATAAAACTCTCACACACTGACTCTGGTGAACCAGTGTTATCAAAACAATACCTATAAAGAGGCAGATCCACGTTTCTAAGTGGAAGACTAAAAAGTGCTCTCAACTGACGGAGTGGGCAGTCTACCACCCTAGGTCAGAGACCCAAATCCACAACTGACTAATTCACTATGTAAAATTAGGGAGCATGGAGCACACACTAAAAGTTCCTAAAGGCAAATCAAGCAAACAACTAACTAGTTGGAAGAATAGTTACACCAACCAAAACTAGAGCAACTTACCGGTGCAAGTGCAACTCGAATATGGAAGCACCCTCTGGGTATACTCTAAAAAGTGTGGCCCAATGTCTGCCCTAGGTACTGCGATATACCCCGCGATCACCTGTGTAAGTCCCTAAAATAAAGGCAACTAGGTTTCCAACTCATGAACAATCACCAGGCGGGTACAGTCGACAGTCGGGTGGACCGCAATCAGCAGGGTATCAAGCTCGAAACCTATCAAGGGTATCGAAAGCAAGTGTTTTGGAAGACGACTGAGGACCTTGAACAAATTTGAGACCCATGAAGCTCCGTGGCAAATGCGATCAATGGAATCCCAAGACAAGTCCTCTATGTGTTCTCCACTACGCTTGGTCTGGCTTTGGAGGGGTTATCTCCGCTACCTTTCCGCACGCGACCTCATGTTTAGCCCCTATGTTAGAGGGGGGTCCCAGATAATTTCCATGTTACTGGATTTCTACAATCCCTATCACAAACTCTTATGTGTGTTTTGCATCCTTGAAGAGTTTCCTCTCCAACCTATATCAAGGCTCTAGCCTAGACTAGTTGATGAACCCTATAAAACATAAAGTCTAGTTGATTTTAATTAGAATTCTTTTTACTGGCTTGATTTACTCCAAAGGGTATGGTAGTGCAACTGATGGTGTTAAGACTCTTGCGAAAAATGATGAAAATCTTATGAACACTGGCAAAGAATGATTAAATTTATTTTTCTTTTTTTTTAAATGCTTTTAAGATGAGAAGAAAACACAACACTATTCTAATTTCTTTTCTTTTTCAAATAACAATGTAAAGAAAATGCCAGGAAAGAAAGAGATATAACAACTAAGTTTTTTTTTATATTTTCTTCCAATCAAAGAAGAAATAACAAAAGATTCTAAAAGAAACAGATGAATGCACGATTTTAAGCTAAAAATAAGTTTAAAAAGCTAGGAAACACAAAAAAAACTTTTAAATGAAAAAGCAAGCTATGCTGGAATACAAACTAGGTTAAAACTACTTATGACAAAGACTAGAAAGAAACAAGAAAAACCAGGGAAGTAAAAACTTGACAGGGAAGAGGATGACTGCCTCCTCAAAAGTTTCCAGAAAGACACACGACTGTCACTTCAACAGCTAGCGTATGCACGTGGGATTCCCAAAGACAGGACATGTATGCACGTGTGTAGGCCCACTATAGGCTATGTGTGCCTATGTTTCTCCTCAAAAGAAGCAAGACAAGTGGCTAAGATCATGTAGGGAGTACTGGTATTGAGAACCAAAATCCCTTGAAGACACAAAAACTTACTTTGATAGAAAAAGATGCAAGGAAAAAGTTGATCTGAGGTTTCTACCTGACTATGGATTGTTCAATCAGAGACCTAGAAGGACCCAGAAGATCCCTGAGAAGGATCACTTCTGGAAGGGAGAGGATGATTGCCTCTTCCTGAGAAGGATTACCTGGGTTCTTAGACACGCAACTAGCACTTCATCAGTAGGCATATGCACGTGGGTTGTGTGAAGGTAGGGTGTGTGTACATGCATGCAGGCCTTATACAGGCCACGTGTACCTCTATGACTCTCAAAAAGAAAATGTAGACAAGCAAAGAAAGCAGGGAGTATTGGTATGGAAGACTAGAATCCCTACTAGCTCAGACTCTTGCAAAAACTCAAAAAAAAGGTGATGAAACCAATTTAAAACTACCAAAAACTATCCCCAGAAAACCCGAGAGATCCCTAGTATGGTCACCAATTCTGTTGTGGATGGGAAATCCCCCTACGGACTAGCACTTAGGGTTTTATCATGCATGCAGAAAAGACCTAAAGATTCCTACTTTTTACCTTCATCCCAAACCTAATCCCCATTATTCTTAAGCAAATACATAGTTAAGAAGATCAAGTGGATGTACCTTATTTTTCGTGTTTGATGTCGATCCCTTTTTGCGCTTGGTCGTTCTTTGACTGCAACTCTCCTCCCAATGCTGACCTACATTCACTAAAGACAAACAAAGAACTCCACATGCATTTGATCTATGAACTAATGGGTTAGAGATTTAATCAATCATACAATCAATATTCCAATAATGACAATCTCATATGGCAGGATGGGAAAAGCAATTATTTTATTAACTTCACAATGATACCTTACAATGATAAATTCGGATACTGCTCCTCGATCCTATTCTTGCGCTCTTCTTCCACTGTATACCAACTTCTTTGCTCTATACTTCTCTTTGCACAAGGATGGCTAAAGGTTGGGACAAAGGGAATTCTTAATCGGGTATAGTTTATTTACTATGATTCTCCTCCTTTCAAATGGGACCCCTACCCCTTCTTTTATAGGTTAGAAGGAGCTAGGTATTTGGTTGAATGACCAGCCATGCATTGTCAAAAGGTTTAGTTAACTTACCCAAAGTTATGTGTTACATCGGCAAATTTCCTTTTTTCATGCTTTTGTAGGTACATGCGGGTTGGCTTGGGTCAGCTAGCATGTACACGCATGCAGTAATGGAGCAGGGCACATGGGCCTTTATAAAAGGGGTTTTTAAGAAGAGTTGTTAAGAAGTGTTTTGGCAAAGAAGGAATCTGAGATGACCTTATGCCAGGTAAGCATGTCTGGTGAAAATTAGGGTTATAACATGGAGGGGACCAGGAATGGTTGCGTTAACCTCCACCGAACCAATACCTTATTGGATTTAATTTCTCAGGATCAGAAAAACCCTCTGACCCAGGAATGAATTATAGTCAGGCTGGTAGGTGGGAAGACCTCCTCAGGAGTTAATGAAGGGATGGGGAAGACTACCCATATGTAAGGCTTCCAAACCTAAACACAGACTGGGAATTCAGGCCACACGCAATCTTGCTGGAAAAGGTAAGAAAAGAAAGTGTGGGGGTCAGGGGAGGAGATCTGCGAAGAGTGTAGAGACAAGATACTGAGCTCTTGGGTTTGAGGAAGAATTGTGAAAAGAATATGTTTTGATCGTAGGAAATAGAGACTAATTCAGGATAAGAAGAGTAACATTTGTCCCTGTCTATGACTGAGTCGGGACAAGGAGATTAACCTTTGTCCCTATCTATTTATGTGCCAGGAGAAGGAGAGTAACCTTCGTCCCTAACTTTTGTTGATCCGAAAGAAAATATTTAATCTCAAAGCATTGTGGTCTAGCTCGGGGGTGGCCAGTGGTAAATATGTTAGGAGTGACTAAGCCTATGGTTGGGTGGAAATGGGCACCCCTTTCAGCAGTCACATCATGTCTTCTAGTTTTGATAATTTTTTTCATGCTTTGTTCTTTGAAATGGAATAATGAATGAATACATGTATGTATACATTTAAACTTGGCCTCTATATTGATTGATCGAGTAATGTGTATGTATTTATCTCCTTGAGAACTTATGTTTCTTCTTTATTTTTCGTATGCTCCAGTTTAACCCTCGAAGGTGTTTTCCCCAGGAAGTTACCTCACCATTCCAAAGTCGGAGAAATCCTCTTGTCACTACTACCATCTCGGTAATTCCACGATATTACCATGTTCTACTTCAGAACTTAAAGTTTTGTGAGCTAGGAAGGTGCTTCCTTCAAACCAATAGCCTAAGAGACCTTAGGCTCACAACTAGTGTAGCCCCCCCCTTCCCTCCTAGGGGGATCTGTGACTTCTCGGTCTTGGATATTCAAACTCCTGAGTCAAATTGACTCTTTGAGCCTTCAATAGTCCCTGAATACTCAATTCACAGGTCCCTTTACTGTTACTTGCAGGGTCAAACTACCCGTGAATCCACTCTCTAACACTCTTGGTAACACCAAATTTGTGAGTACTATCCATGTGCTAGTCTCTTCCTCCTAACTGACCATGAGCTATGACCATGGATTAAAACCTTTGCGGTTTCAGGCTTTAGAGATATCGAGATCTCTCACTTCAATTCTTTCTTAAACTCTCTCCTCTGAATTTCTAGATCTCCATCACGTGTCTCCTTGAATCTTGACAGCCCAACTATATTTCAGGTTTTGTGACTTCGTGAAACTCCTATTATCCTCACACATAAACCTCCAGACTTCCAACTCCTAGATCTCCAAATCCCCAACCTCGTGTCCTCTTCACAGCCAATGGTTTAGATTACTTCGTGACTCTTCCCTTACAACGCCTTCAAACTTATTGAACCACGAAGTGATGAAATGCTTTACGGCCAACCTCCATGTAATTATCCCATATCTGACGGACTAGAATAATCTCTCCTCTCTCTGGTACGGATCTAGTTCACAGATTTTGGGAAACCTTAAAGGATCCTCCCCTTTGAAGATTTCTCGACGCTCTCCCTTCTGAGCTTGTCTTCCCTTAGATTTCTTCATTCCTCTGAATGCTTTCTTTGACACTTAGTCGAATTTTCAACCTGTGCATGCCTTGCAACATGTCCTCATCCATAACTCAATTTCCTTGTGTATGATTTCGCAAACTTTGCAACTATTCTCTAACCACTTCTCTACAACTAAATTCACGCTACTCCTCATGGACACCCATGCACTCTTTGCATACATAAGTTTCACACTACCTCTTCTGAGCTACGAGTCAAAACAGACTCTATCAAGCACTCCTCGCAGACACTATGCACACTTTCAATTGCTCGTAGAAGAGAAACAATTGAAACTTATTTAAAACCTCACGGGTTCATACATCTAGCCATGTAAATTCATTCATAACTACAAGAACAAGAAATAACAGAGAGTTCCAAACAAATAGGAAAATCTACCATTCATTCACTCAAATAGAGGCATCAACAACATACATTTGGGCCAATGCTCCTATGTTATATTCATTTAACAGTCATATACATGGGTTCATACACTGTTCTTCAGCACCCTACAATATGTGAAATAGATTCAGCAACTCATCAACAACTAGAGATCCAACCATAACTATCAACAACCTCTACTAGGAAACAATGCAAAGATTTATACAAGGGGGACCTTCGAGTTCTTCCCTCCAACGATTCTAAAGATATCCTATCAAATTAAAATATATCAGTGACTAACATTTATTACAATAAATATTTGTCACAGACATATCAGATCAAACACATCGAATCTATACTACACTTAGCTACATTAAAAGAAAATGCATTCTTCGATGACTTCATGATCCATCCATCTCTACATCATTTAAATATGTTCTTTAATTACAACTCTTTTCAAAATATTTGCATGATACGCATTCTTCAAAAATTAAATTCTTTCAAAATGTGTATTAGTGCACCTAGTTGTCCTCCGCTTGTGCTTTGTTGGCAGTGCTCCTCCATCAGCGCCCATGGACTTAACCAAATCTTGGATAAGAGTAGATCTTATAGCTCAAGATTCATCAGAGGGTCCATATGACCAGGGTTTAGGAACCCTATGCCAAGTCTGAAAGGAGCTAACCCTTGATGGCTTTGGAGCTTCGGGAACTCAAAGCCTTGGGATGGAAAATTTCATAACTGTTAAAAATACCCTAATGTCGGAGTCATGGAAGGTTGTGATTCATTGATCTGGGGAGTTCGTTGGGGCCCCTTCTTGACTTTCTGATCGCCTAGTAGAAGGTTTTTCGTATGGTACTTCAGCGAAGTTCCACTTCAAGAGAATGGATATGCTATAGCATCAAACTCCCCGAACATCAAATTTATGAAGTGAAGGAAAGTCATATATTTGGTGGAGATCATTAGGATCCCCTCCTATCATCCGATCATCTGGGGGGGGGCACATACGACTACGGCGAAGTCCTGCTTCGGAAAAATGGAGTGGCAATGGAGCAAAAACTCCCAAAGACTGAACTCGCGAAGTAACTTGGACCGTAGATCTAAGGAGCCTTCGGGTCCTATCCTAGCCATCAGATTTACAATGTAGTCAACCCGATGCTGACCAAATTCGAGAGAAAGGATGAGTTTTCATCGCAAAACTCCCGAATGCCAAAGCCTAATGTGACAAGAGCTGTCAATTTGAGGACGCTTTGGGACTTTTCCTAGCTGCCAGATCTAGGTTGTGGTCAGCCCGGCACTAACCAACTTTGGGAGAAAAGAGGAGTCTGCACTGCTAAACTTTCAAACGTCAAACTCTCGAAGTAAAAAGAGTCATAGATCTATGGATCTATGTGGTCGGATCTTGACTGTGAGATTTGAGGGATGTTAGAAGTTTTTCAGTCTGGAGTGGTGTGGCATAGTGACATTACCCAGGGACATGTGGACCTTCATTTGAAGTGCCATGTGTTACCCAGATTCGTGCATATCACATACCTTATATGCCTACTGGAACATGACACATGTCATCCCCGATGAGGGTGTGTGTCACCCATGGTGCTTCCACATGTCAGCTCGTGGTACATGCTCACTTGGTGTTGACAAGCGAAAATGATTGTTCGTCAATTGGAAGAATGAGTTTGGTTCGGGGTTGTCTAAATAACCCAAGTCGTTTGGTATAACTCGTTCTAACGGGTTTAATGGCTCCGTTGGCCAATCTAAAAGTCCTAGAAGAAACAAATAAAATAAATAAAAGAGCTAAAATAACTAATTAATTACTAAACACTATATATATATATATATATATATATATATTCTAATGTAATTGTAGTAGTTGTATTTAAGAAGAAGATATACAAGTCTCGTTTATTTACATGATTTACAAGCTGCAATTTTTAATCGAAACTTACAAAAATCGATGTGAAAAATGATTGCTTCTAGGAAGCAGATAAATGAAGCACATAAAAATATTTATTATTTTTCTTTTATAAATTTAAAGAATCTTGCAAAAAAAAGTTAATGAAACATGAACATGTGGATAGTCAAAGTTGAACCATACATTATAGTTTCAATGATATGTAAATGACAGAAAAATACAAAGAATTTATCATGTCAGTGAATTAGTGAGGTGTATCCAAGCATCTGCATGAGTGGTGAACATACAACCTCCATGTCCAAGAGAGAAATATGCAATTAACCTTATGATTGTTCTAAATAAATTTAGAACATGTATTGGCAGCTTAGGTTTTAATGATAGAAAAGGAAACACAAACATAAACCTGTGATCTCATAATTATGTATGATTACAGCAAGATAAATCTGGAAGCAATCTATTCATTTTATCATTCAATTTAAAACTCAAAGATAAATCTGTTGGAAATATGGCTACAACAGAAATGACGCAGATGATCAAGGTTGTCA
>CBVK0101782479.1:0-12991 GCA_900067695.1 Picea abies
AACTCCCAACTCAAACAAAATGTATTATTGGAATTTCACACCTCTCTAGTAGGAGGACACTCGGGATTTTTGAAAACCTACCATAGAGTCAAGAAGGATTTTTCTTGGGATGGCCTTAAAACTGATGTTCAAAGGTTTGTGGCAGAATGTTTTGTTTGCCAACAAAATAAGGTGTAACCTTCCCGGATATAGAGTCGTTCGAACCGCTTGCTGCGAAGTTTGCTACCCTTTGGTATTCAAGTGATATGAACAAACAGTGGCAGTCAAATGTTGTGTTTCATACATATTACCTCTAGCTAAAGAGAGCCATCGAAGTTGAGCCTCACATGACTTCGAACACCTTACAAAGATTCTGACCTCTGAAGAATTTTAGCGCAGATCGGCACTTCATCTACATTACAGCGTGAGTAGATGAACATAAAGAGCAGCTCAAGCCATATTATAAACTTATAGAAGAAGACCTTGAGGAGATCACTAAGGAATGGTCTATTGACCTCCTTATCCCCGCCAACCCTATAGAGATGTCTGACCTTGACATCCCAAAGGACACTAAAAAATAACTGCACATACCCAGAACAAAGAAGACTGAAGAGGTCCATGATTTAAGCAACGCCTCAAGAAAGACTGCTTCAGTGTCACCTGATCGAGGGGGTGATGACGAAGTAGAAACTGAACAGAAGCCAGGTGAAGTAACACCACCCAAAGACGAGGTTGATCCCCTGAAGAAGAGGAAGGTTTCTTCCTCGAAACCTTCATCCCAGAAGAAATCGAAAGCCTCCATGACTAAAATGCAGACTATCCTCACCTCTGATGATTTTGACTTCATCATAGTAGCCCTAAACAATGCTTCACTGGAAATAGCAGAGAAACAAGAAGCCAAGCAGGAAGAAATGTATGATAGAATTGATGTCAAACTCTGAGGGGTACAACAGGCCCTTCAGTCCAATCCCGTAGTCTCCACTGCACCCCTGCCATTGGGAGAACCAGAGTTGGGAGATGAACCAACCCAACTCCACCGACTAGCTAATACAGTCGAAGCTCGCCTTCGACGGGCACAAGAAGAAACAGAACAAGCCACCCAAGTGTTGAAGCAAGTGCAAGGTGTACTTGTATAACAACGCAGCGCTGCAGAATAGGAAAATATTTCTCTCCAAGCGAAGTTCGACGAAGAAAAATAACAGATGCAACAGGGAAAAGAATAGTTGCTCGCAGAGAAACTTGAAGTGAAAGAAGTGATCAGCAGAGCGCTTCGCTCTGTGACAATATTATAAATAAAGGCAGAGGACCGAGTCACACATCAAGTAGAGTAGCTCGCATAAGCTATCCATCAGCTACAACAATGCATAGCAGACTTAGAGATCCACATAGTGTCTGAGACTCTGCAGGACGTAAGAGATCAAAGAGAAGCAGTCGCCCAAAGCGCAGTTGAAAGGATAAAGGCCCTTGCCATGGAATGCAAGCAGCTGAGTAATCGCAGTGCCCAGACGTATGAACAACTCACCGAGAACCCAGAATTGCAAGCACTGGAGTCACAACTCCAAGAAGCGAAGTAGCAAGCAGAGACAATACAGGCGTAGTTGAAGCCCCTGTCAGTTGTGGAAAGAATGAAGTGATCCCAAGAGAAACGCACCACCCAACAGTAGATCCACACTATCCAGAGCAGAGTTATGGAAGTAACTCAAAGGCTCCAACTTGTACAAGATAAGGCTTACCAACTGTTCACAGAAGTTGAAGGCTGAGGAGCAGAACTGGAGCAGGTTGTCAGTGCTATTGAACAACGCCTAGAGGGACCTATCAACGACTTAATCATCCAAGATTTCATTGAACAGGAGGTCGTGGCACAACAACAAGTCCAAGCAACTCAAACCAAGCTCGAGGATTTTGAAGCAGAACTACCCAGACCAGAGTGACTCGGGACAAGTCACGGGTGAGTGTTGGGGGCCTATTCTCCCTTGACCAAGTTTTGGGAGATACTTGGTCATATTAAACTATTTTTGGGACTTCGACAGGCTGTCAAAGAAGGAGCGCAAGACGAAGCAGAGATCGCAAGATCTCGAGCCCCTTTTTTTAGGGATTTTTGGGTTTTGGGATTATGTAATGGGTATGGGAATGTTGGCCCATGGGTTTACCCATGCTTAGGCCCACTTTTGTAATGTATATATAGAAGACTAGGCAATGTAATAAGTGTGGTGGTGAGTAGTGCTAAGTGCTAGAGATTCGATCTGTGTGATCAAGGGATTGTAAGAGTGTTAAGTGCTCAGTATTTGCTTGGTGTGAGACTTGCAGAGGTATGTGCAAATCAATGTAAGAAGGCTTGGTGATGTACCCTAGCTCGAAGAAGGAGGATATGGCAGAGTGCGCACATATCTCCTGTCTTCTGAGGAGTAGGATTTTGATGCTATGTGCCTATAAGAAGCTTGACCAAGATAATAAAGAAGAAGAGTCGGTGGACGTAGCCCCAGGGTGGGGGTGAACCACGTACATGTTGTGTTATGCTCTGTGTGATGTGTTGATGTGTTTATGTCTTTACTTTCTAAGTGCTTTGATATAGATAGATAGATCTGTTTATGCTTTGTGTTAACGATGTATATGGATGTTAGATCTGACCTATGTGAACTTGCTTAGTGCTTAAATTTGCTAGATCTAATCTATCTCTTTATTCCAAGTGCTTAGATATGTTAGATCTAAATGAATGTTACGATGCTCTATTTTATCTACGGAGTAGATACTAACTTGAATGTTGATGAATTGTAGTTGCTAAGTGCTCTGTTAAATATTAGAATCACAGATATGTGTCCCAGCTAAGGTTGTAGACATTGGAGTCATGCAACCACCCCTGCCTCTACCTCGGGTGAGACTTCATATGCTTCACAGGTGTTGTCGAAAGGGCCAGTAGTTAGGGTTTTGTTGGTGTGTTGTTGGTGCATTGAACCCTGGGTCTGCCCCTGTGCCAACAAGGACTAAGATAGACCTACAATCTCTATTTCTTAGTACATTTTATTCTCCAGGCACCTACACAATCACTAATTCAGTGTTGGGATAAAATTCTCTCATCCATTACCCAAATAACTTGGACATTTCCCTCCTCTACAATTTAGTCCCTCAAGAAATCTATCCTAGCAAGGTTATCGGTTTAGCTAGGAAGAGTCCATCCCTTACACTCTCTAAGAGATCTAGGTAATTTGGTATCCATGGGAAACTCTAGTAATTAAGTGGCCATAAGAAAATCTTTACACCAAACTCTAAATCCCCACTCAATAAACCACCAATTCTCCCTTAATGAGTGAATTTTAATCTTTTGATCTTATACAAGACATCAATTTGTCTATATCGTTGAACATCCATACATGCATTTTGTGTCACAATACAAGTTTAGGATAGCTAATTCTATAACATGTGTGAGGAAGTAAGAAGAACCTTACAAAAACAAAATCACATGTTATATAACAAATGAGAGCACAAATTCCTCAAAAGGGATCATGGACTCCTTTTAGATATTTGTAAAATTTACATCATGAAGTCGTTATAACTTAATGTAGATGTCTAAATACATGTCAAAATGTTCACATCATCAAAATACATACATAATATGATCAAATATATTTTAAGGTTCAAGACTAGGGTATTACACTTGAACAAAAAATCTTAGTAAACTCATGAGTTAGGTTATTGATCATCAACAAAACACATTCAATAAGTGCTTCAACCACAGTGAAGTTAAAAATAGTGCATGATCTCTTTCTAAATCACCAAAATTAAACATGATTTTTTTTTATGAAGCTTAACCTAAAAAAACAAGTTAGGGAGGAAATACCAAAAAATCATAAAAATGAACCAATTTATATATATATAAGTAACTTGAATGAAACTTATCTAATATGGTAAAGCTAATAATCACTTGTATGCATATAAGTGGTCCAACATAAATGCAGATCTATAACATTATTGTTGAAAGTGATTCCCATATCATAATAAACATTGGTCACTAAAAATTTAAGAATATTAATCAAGGACAATCTACCATTAATTAAGGTTTTTAAAAGAATTAAAGTTTTTGAATTTCTTTTAAATACAATTTTCAAAGTTTTAAAGATAGTTTTCAATTTGAGAGACTATTTTCCAGCATTACCTTAAATAAATAGGTAATTAACATGCTAGCCAATATGAATGAGCAATGGGGATAAATTAGAGTAGTTATTTTTTAAAGTGGTTGCATACTATAAAAAGAATTATTATTCAAACAAATTAAAAGAATAAGAGAGTGGGACATATGAAACGATAAATTTTTTTTATATTATAAAAAAAATGAGAGAGTGGGCATAGTAATAATAAAAACAAAACAAACAATGTCAATTTAAAAATATAAATGAAAAAACAAACTATGTCAATTTAAAAATATAAATGAAAAAATAAACAATATCAATTTAAAAATATAAATAAACAAAGAAAATAAAATAAAAATAAGATTTTTAACAAATTATCTAAAAAAATATTATTATTTTTAATAAAAACTAGAACCAATTTTACTAACCAATTATTTAAAGTTATATTTAAAGTGTTATATATTTATGTGATTGAATTTTTTTTCACAATCGTTTTTGTTAGGTGGGTCTTTCTTTTTCAAATTAAAAGGAAAATGTGGGGGGCACTTGATACAATCATTTAGTATTCCTATCTATGTGTATGTCTTTATGTATAATCGCAGTACACTGAAATTGCAACTGCCAAGGACATATGTAAATTGAAAAGATAAAGTCAGCAACCACCCAATGACATGCACTTAATACAAGTAATAGTATTCTTGTATCAGTGTATGTCAGTGTATGTCTATGTGTGGATGAAGGGATAGAATTTGATGGATAAATGATTGGTTATGAGGTAATTGGTCGTCAAATAAGCGATAGAATTTGATGGATAAATGATTCGTTATGAGGTAATTAGGCCATTAAATAAAGTTAAAACTTTTTGAATACGGTAAACATTTTTTAATTTTGAAAATCAATAATGAAGTTATCTAAATTAAAATTAACATATTGTTATTTTAAATTTTAACTCTGTGTGAATGGACTGATTCTGTTTTAAATACATCAGTGATCTATAAATACATATTTTGGCCAAAATTTTAGAGAGAGTTTGAATGTAACTTGAATTAAATTCTATACGTTATAAAATCTTATTTTAAAATTTCTATTCACAATTAAATTAATTTAAATATTCTAAAAACAATTATTATTATTTTAAATTAATTAAAAATTTAATTTATTAAATTATTATATTTTAGAAAAAATTTAAAACTAATATTTTCATTTTCTCTTACAAGTCCAACATTTTCATTTTATTTTCCTTTTTAAA
Source organism: Picea abies (assembly GCA_900067695.1). NCBI lineage: Eukaryota > Viridiplantae > Streptophyta > Pinopsida > Pinales > Pinaceae > Picea > Picea abies. Next base: position 5,353 of record CBVK0101782479.1, read on the forward strand.
AAAAACCCCAAAACAGTTTCATTTATGTTTTCCATTGTTTAACTCAGTATATGAATCTTTATGTCACTATCATATCATATATTCCAACGTCACAAATTCACGCAGTATATGACTCTTTATGTCACTATCATATCGGATATTCCAACGTCACGTTCTCAAGAATGGACAAAATACAGCAAGTGGACACATTTATTTACTTTGTTGGGAAGTTGTGAATGATCCATGGAAATTGTACGTAGTGAACTCATGGAAATTTGAAATTTTGTTTTATTTTCAAAACCCTTTATTGGTTTGAAATTGAAACTAAAAAATTAATAAAAATATTTTTTAATTATTAAAGATAATAAAATTTATTATAATTTAGTTATTATTTCATAGTGTGTAATTATTACTTTCTTTATTTACATATATGTGTGTACTAATTTATTATTATTATTTAAATAAATGGTTTCTTAATCTAAGTTTGAAGTTTTGTTTTAAAGTTAAAAAGTTTTGGGGAAATAGTAATTGCAAGAAAGTCAATATTCCTTATGATCTCTACTAAGACCATTTCTAGAAGGGTTGTGTGTTTTTTAGTAACATATAGCCTTAATAACATATATAAAACCAAATATTACCTCAATTGTACCTGAATTGCAGTTTATACTCTTGCCCTGTTTATTTTTTATTTTTTAAACCACTTGGTGGTCCTACTAGATGCCTCTAGGTCTTGAGCTGTTACCTGTTTTCTTACATTTGAGTAAAATAAGTTCTTAATATTCACAAGAAAGCTAGTAAAAAGAAATTTGGTCAAAATTATTCATTTATTAATTCATTTCATTTCATTTATTAACTCATTCTACCAAGTAGTTTTTTAGTGGGGAATCCAGCTATATAAATTTATTCAAAATCATTATTTTTTGTTGTTTAAAATCCATTTCTAAATGTATAAAAAAATTCAGCAAGATGAAAACCCTGAAACACTGAGATTATAAAAAAATAATCACTCAAATCAATAAATCTAACAATTTTTAGTCAGATTTGGAAAAATCAATAAATCACTATTTTAAAAAATAAAAATAAAAAATCAATTTATTATTAGAACCTTTCGTAGAAGTTTATACTTCGCCACCGAGAATTATTGAAAACCTGTCATTTTTTCTCATACAAAAGAGTGGCGTTATTGAGAATCTCGCCGGCTGAAAAATTAAAAATGGTGGGCCGATCAAGCCAGGCCGTGGCGTATGTGATGACAAATTAAATTCCATAACTGCCTTTTGCGCTGGGAGGGTAGAATGTAACCAAGCCAATGGTAGTGATTCTAGTGAACCACTTGAGTACAAGCCTCCCTGCATCTTGCCGTAGTACAGCACATTGTAATGTGATCACTGAGCCAAAGTTCATTGGGTATAATTAAATTCAAGCTGTCCCAAAATTATCGTTGCCCATTCGCATTTCGGTGCATGAGAAAGGAATTCAAGTAATATTTCAAATGACATAGAACTCAAACACATTGAAGATATCGGATATGTTCATGTTTACTGGTTTTGTTTCACTGCTATATGCGTCGGCCATGTCTAGCCTCTCTGCTTCTGTTTTGCTCCTCCTCATCATGCCTTCGCTTTCTTCTTTTCTGTTTACTGAAGGATTCACAGACAGCGGCGATGGTGAGCTCTATCGATATTGGTCAATGGGCACCTACTAAGTACATTTACTTATGTCACTTTTTAACTGTGTTAATGTTGATATAAGTGGGTAATGATGCATTTCAATGTGTTCAGTGGACACAATGTTGTCGATGCACAGGCAATTGGGAAATACACTGTCGACATGGAAAGGCGGAGATCCTTGTGGTTCAAAATGGGATGGCGTTTCTTGCATTGGTTCCCGAATAACTTCACTGTAAGTATTTTGTGCATCTTGGTTCTTGAGTTCTATAGAAAACGTTGGCAGTTCTTTTTAATTGGATCTTTCCATGGAGAAAATTTTACAGGATTCTCCCTTCAATGAATCTCAATGGACAACTGCCGATTGAAATTGGGCGGCTTTCTGCTCTCCAAATTCTGTAAGTTGAATGAAGTCATCACAAGGGTACTACATAGCAGATACCATCTAAACCCGGGTCTGAAATGAATAGTGAGGTTGCGAGGCAGAGGAGTTCATTTGTCTGAACTCCTCCATGTGTATATCAGACCTCGGTTTACTTGGATGCAATAGTATTTCTATTTAATGCAGTCAATTCCCCGTCTAAATTTGGGCAGTGTAGTGGTGACGGATCTTCCACACCTACCCTCTATTCAGAGCATCTTCCTTCTCTAGATGCAATTAGAATAATACTAACAAAACAACCTCCTGAGTTTGCATGGTAAATAAGAGGGTATAACAAATAGATTGACTGAACGAAGTCATCATTGCAGGGATTTATCCTACAATCCAGGCTTGAAAGGACTGATTCCAAGTAGTTTGGGTAATTTGCAACATCTTCAGACGTTGTAAGCATTTTGAACCCTGTAATTCAATCGTTGGCATTTTTGCTCAAATTTTTTACAACTAATTTCTTGCCCGTTTTAGGATTTTGATAGGCTGTATGTTTTCTGGGCGCATTCCAAATGAGCTGGGCAACCTGCACAGGCTGGTTACTCTGTAAGAAAAAACTTGTAAAAAACCCTTCTTTTTTTTATGAACAAGTACACTTTGTGACGTCGTGAATCGTTGTTGATTTTGGTAGGGACATGAATTCGAATGATTTATCGGGAAGTATTCCTCCATCTTTGGGTACTCTTACAAGACTCTACTGGTTCGATCTGTCCAACAATTCCATTAGCGGAGAATTCCCAGTCGAGCTGAAGGGACTTGTTAATTGCGGTCACTTGTAAGTATTATATTTTCCTCAGTATATTTTATTCCAACTAACTTGCAGGAATATGCATTTTATACAGCGTTGCCTTCTAACCGGTGGTTATGTCGTTGATTGTTCAAGCCACTTCAATAAAAACAACTTGACTGGATCGATTCCACCGGAGGTTTTCCACGAAAATATGACCCTAAAACACGTGTAAGTGCCCATGTTCATTGTACCCTAACAATTTACTTCAGGGCATAACAAACTATGTTGATCAAATTAGATTCTGAACATAAGGCTACTGTGTGTGCAGGTTATTTGATGGCAATTCTTTCACAGGAGAGATCCCCTCAACTATTGGAAATGTATCATCCTTGACTGTCCTGTGAGTCTCCCATATCTAATTCACTTGGATTTGGATTTTAAAGTACCCTAAATCTTCACCTACTCTTTATGCGACGATGTTGGAGATAAAGCTTAACATCCACTTACAATAATATTCAGTTTTTCCAAGTGTGGTGTCAAGTAAGAAGTGTGGACACGTATCATGTGAGAAATAAGACAAAGTGTGTAAGCATACGCAACCTGGTTGCAATTCTGTTGCTTATTTCTTAATATCGTATCATGGCCAGGAGCTGGTTGCAATTCTGTTGCTTATTTCTTAATATCGTATCATGGCCAGGAGGAGAATTGGAGTAGTGTAGAAAAATTTAGTTTGGAATATATCAGTGCATGAAGTTTGTAAGTGAGAATTTTGCTGGTTTTGGTTATACTTTTACATGATGTGGATAAAAGGTGTTTATGTAAGTAAGAGATGTCATATATGAGAATTTTTTTATTAGTTATTTTATTTTATTGGTAAAGTTTATGAAAATATAGATAAAAATGTAAAATAAAATAAAAATATATTTTATCACCAATGTTCATGACTGAATATAAGATGGGAGAGCATCTAGAACAAAATGTAAAATAAAATAAAAATGTGTTTGGACACAAATGTCCACTGAATGTAAGATGGGGAGAGCATCATAAGCAAGGCTGTCGAATGTAACGATGTTCTCATATTCTTATAATTAAATTCTTCTGCAAATTGTTTGCTGCCAATTTCTCAATATCTTAACAGACCATCTAAACATTGCTCTATGATTAACAGAAGGCTTGATCGAAACTCTTTCGAAGGCCCAATTCCGTCCAACATCGCACGCTTGGAAAATGTTAATGAATTGTAAGATCAACGCTTCATTGCGCCTGTTCATAGATGTTAGATCATAGTATTGAGGAAAGGAATTCACTTGCGCCTGTTCATAGATGTTAGATCATAGTATTGAGGAAAGGAATTCACTTCATTGCGCCTGTTCACAGATGTTAGATTATAGTATTGAGGAATGGAATTCACTGATTCTGTGCATTTTGTCAGACATCTATCAAATAATCAGCTCAACGGTTCTATACCTGACTTATCCGGGATGAAAGATCTTCAGTACGTGTAAGTAGAAGGTTCAAACTTGCCCAAATGACCTCGGATTAATTTTATCAATCGAAACTTCCAATATTCAGGTGTATCTTATTGGTATTTGTTTTTAGGGACCTGAGTAACAATTCATTCGAGGTCTCCGATCTGCCCACCTGGTTATCTGCTCTAGCATCATTGACCACTATGTAAGTTCAAGCGGTTTGAAATACCGCACAAATTAAGTTTTGCTTTTTTTCAAACTAACTGGTTTCTTCATTCATTCCCCTTGCCTTGTTCTATAGTGTGATAGAAAACAGTAATTTGAATGGGAAGCTTCCTGCAAACGTTTTTAGCTTGCCGCAACTTGAGACAGTGTGAGTGTATTTAATATTTTCTCTGCAATACCCTCAATATTACATTGTTCAAAGCTCAAACTTGAACATTCAGTGATCTTCGTTCACCAATGGCGTAGGATTCTCTCCAATAATTCTATAGACGGAACTCTGTTAATTATGGAAGGAAATGTCAGCCAGCAGCTCCAGTTGATAGACCTTCGATACAACAACATCGCAGACGTTACGTTGGGAAAAAGCTTTACCAAGACTTGCATGTATGGATTTTCATGATAACCCTCTAAAATGATTCATGTGGATTTCTGATTCATTTATATGTATGGGAGACCTTGTAGTATTATTGGAAGAGGAATAACACATTACATATGTGAAACTTTCTGGCAATTCAATGATGCGATATTTGAAGGTTATGTAACTATCTGTTTTTTTCTAAATGCAGACTTGAAGGTAACCCGGTTTGTGATTCCCAAACATTCATATCAAATAGCCCGATATGCCACCCTGAAGAAGGTGCTCAAGAAACCTCCTACCGCACTGATATGGCGCATTGTGGAAAGGATACCACATGCACTGAAGAGTCAGAGGAAGTTGATCCACAGAGTTGTCAGTGTGCAATGCCGTATGTGGGCACCATGGTCTTAAGATCTCCCTCCTTTTCAACTTTGACGAATATTAACAGATTCCAAAAACTAGAGAATTCTCTACGGACCAACTTGACAAAGAGATCAGTATATCTCTGCTGCATGTGGTTTGATGCCAACAGGTATCTGAATATACCAGTCCGGCTTTTCCCCCCGCCTGGGAGGAAGTCTTTTGAGCGATGGGAAATCAGAAAGCTTGGCTTTTCTTTAAGCAATCAAACGTACAAACCACCAAAGGAATTTGGACCCTACTACTTCATACCATCGTGTTACATATTTTTCGCAGGTGAGAAACTTTTACTTTACTCTGCGTCCCTGTTTTCGACAAACGTGAGCATCCTCTAAAGTTTATTGTACATATGCTTGAACTATTTTGCTGGCTGTTTGATCTCAGAAAGATCGACGTCTCTAAGTAGACGGGCAATATTTGGAATCGCAGCTGCTGCAGCACTGTTGATCTTTGCCATCATTGCCGTAGGGATTTACGCGTTATGGCAAAGAAGGAAAGCAGCAAAGGCCGTTGAATTATCAAACCCATTCGGTATGAGATCCTATTCTTCGAGTACCTGCTTTTATCTTTTACACATACATTTGGTGTTCGAAATAGGAAACTAATCTCTGTTAGGTTTTCATCAGCTTCTTGGGGCGCAGCAAGCGGACGAGATAGTGGAGATGCTCCCAAACTGAAAGGTGCCAGAGTTTTCTCGTTTCAAGAACTGAAAATGGCTACCAATAATTTCTCCAGGCATAACGAGATTGGTGCAGGAGGCTACGGCAAGGTATAAAATTTGTAGTAGTGTCACAAGACCTCAATGTGTACAGAATAGAACGAGCTTTAATCTTAATTCTCGGATAAGTGAGAGCAATACCCCAGCCATTATCCATCACTTATCCGGTGATGGATCCATGCTCTCTACCCCTATAAACCTCCCAGCCTGGGCGGGCGATCAATATGCAGCCTGCTTATATACCAAGACAATCTGGGGATAAAGCAATTTTTATAGGAAGCTGGATTTTAGCTGCGATCAATAAGCAAGGGCTTTAATGCTGCCGTGATATATTTGGTATATAAATATATATAGTTAGATTGTTTTGGTATATAAGCTGGGATATATTTGACGGTGTATATACCACCTGCCTAGTATTAAAGCCTGCCCAACTGCTACAACATTAAAGTCTGCCCAGCTGCAACAGCATTAATCTGCCCCGGCATTAAAGCCCGCTCAACTGCCTCAACATTAAAGTCCACCCAGTTGCAGCAGCATTAAAGCCAGCCCAGCAAGCTGCTTATTGATCGCCTGCCTTTAACCCCTTTCTGTCCGGTACCTCGTCCTACCCGGCATGAATGGAACCACCAAAATTTCTCTAACAAACATTCAGTGCGGACCAATTAGATTTAAAACTCTGCATAATTTCCACCAAAATTTCTCCAACAAACATTCAGTGCGGACCAATTAGATTTAAACTCTGTATAATTTCTACTTTGTTTAACTGGTGGGAAACAGGGGATTGTCATTTGTGACTCCAAAGGATTTAGATTTGTGAAGTAATTGACGAGTTAAAAAAACCAACCCTAAATCTGCGACCGACTTTAATTAGGATGAATGTATACTGGTTTAATTATTAAGCCTCCCACTCTGCATAATATGTAGTTAGTTTAACTGTTGGGAAACAGGGGTTTGTGACTCCAGAGGATTTGGATTTATTAAGGAGAGAAGTAAAAATATCAACCCCAAATCTTTTACCGATTTTAATTAAGATGAATGTATACTGATTTAACTTTAAGCCCTGAGTCTGCATAATTTCTAGTTTAACTGGTGGGAAACAGGATTTCTAGTTAGTTTAACCGGTGGGAAACAGGGGATTGCGACTCCAAAGGATTTAGATTTATGAAGTAATGAGAGGTAAAAAAACCAACCCCAAATCTGCGACCCATTTTAATCATAAATTTATATGGTTAAATCAGGCCTAAAACAACAATTTATCTGTATGAAATTGATAATATATTCTTTTTACACCAAAACTAAAAATAATTTTAATTTTTAACAAATTCTTCTTAAATTTATGATTCGCTACTGATTAATTAACTTACGCTTGAAACCAGAGTTATGATCGGATAAACCGCACACCGAGAAAGATATTTCTCGAGATGTTACCCAAAATAAAAAATACTTTAAATTTCTCACAAACAGACATTATTCTAATTACAATTCAATATCTCAAGCCTGAAACCGGCAGTTATCCTGAATATCATTACTTGCTGACTTGAAGTCACTTGCATATGGACTGGCAGGTGTACAAAGGAATATTGCCCGCTGACGGACAGATGGTAGCTGTGAAAAGGGCGAAGAAAGAGTCTAACCAAGGTGGT
>CBVK0101782482.1:0-32152 GCA_900067695.1 Picea abies
GCAGAGCTCCTAGTTCCTGTAGGGCTACGCTGTTTGATTTCCTACCTTTTATCCTTCTCGTTTGCTTGGGTGAGAGTTGTGGTTGTCCCTCGCTTGCTTTGATTCCTAAGTGTCCTATCTCCCTGTTTGTGTGCTTGAACCCTCTAGATTTAGCTTCCTCCCTTAGGAGGAACAGGTATTGGATGCGGTCTAGTTGCTCCGCTGGTACATTATCTACGCCCTGTCTTTTCCATTGCTCCAATATGTTCAAGAGATCTATCTGTTCCCTTTCCACAATGTCTCTGAGATCAGGATCTTTCGTACCTACCTCGCTTGGAGTCATTTCCATGTCTTCGTCTGCTTCCTACATGGGGGTGTTGGCATCTCTAGTTTCTCTGTCCATAGGAGTTGCGCTACCCCTATGTTCCTTCTTATTACTTGGGCTATCTGTGTAGTCATTTGCTACTTGTTTCATGGCTTCTTTAGCTTTTGCTGGTTCCTTTCCTCCTTCTTCCCCTTTGTTGGTCTTGTCCCGTCCTTCTGTTCTATTCCTGGCCTCTGGATTTCTCTCTGTTGGGGTTTTAATTTGTTTCTTGTTAACTCTGTTTCTGTGGTTCAACTTTATAAACCCATCCTCATCCTGCTGTAGTTTGGTGCTTTTCGCTTCTTGTTTTTTATTGAGAGGGCATTCTCTGATTAGGTGTCCATGTTTGTGACATCTTTTGCATCTGAAAGGGATCTGCTCGTAGTCAATGTTTTGTATCCATTCCTCATCCCTGAATTCCATACTTATGAATTTTGGGAGTGCTCCCGACACATCCATCTCTATGCAGATTCTTGCATAGTTTGTATATCTCCCTTTTAGGGTGGCTTCTAAAGTCTTCACATATTTTCCTAGTTTGTTTCCTATTGCTTTGAAGGTGGAAGGTAGCTAGTAATCTAATGGCAAGGAGTAAAGTCTCAGCCAGATAGGTACATTTTTGAAAGTTTTTTTTTTCGGGGAGAAGTTTTCCTTCCATGGCCGCATGTATAGTCCTGCTGAGGCATGGAAGTATGCCCCCCCCCTCAAAAACCTTATCCCTATCTTCCAGGTTCATGCATATTGTTGTGAAGAAGCCTTTCGAGCCCAGGTGGAGTTCCACTTCTCCGCTTGGCTTCCATTAATATTTAATCTAGTTGCACAACGTTCCTTCTATGGGCCACAAACCCATAAACTTGCAGATTAACACATGTGTCTTCATCTGGTCCCTGTAAAATTGCGTTTGTGGATCCTCTAGGATCACCTTGGGTATCATTATTGTTTTAGGTTTACATGGGTTGTGCCCTTCTGCCCCATTGGGGCTCTCTGTTTCTTGTGCAGCATTCTGAGTTTCTCTGGCTTCTTCCTCCATGCGATCACTTTTCCCTTGGTTCCTTTCCTGACTCTTTTTTGGCTCTGATCCCGAGGTACTTGTCATTGGTGCCTTGAAACCTACACCTCTTGGGCCATTCCCCCTGTCCACCACTACCTGCTTGTATGAGGGGATTCCATTACTGTCCCCTTTGGTACTCATGTTGTCCTCTGTTGTGGCCGCAACTGCCAAACCCTAGCTTGCAGTTGCTCCAAACCCTAGCAGTCCGTCCTTGTTAAATGTATTAACCATTTAAAAGTATAACAAAGGTTAGATTTTTTAATATTCAATCTTTTATACTTTAAAGAAGATTTATAGTTATAAGAGATTATTTAAATTACAAATAAGAACAATAAATCAATTAATTAAAGACATTAATAAATTCACTTAATACACTTTTGAATTTCATTAATGTTGACACTTTCATAGATTTGATCTAGACTATAGTTAAAATAGAGTAATTAATTAAAATGGATCTAGACTAGTATATAAGATTTAATTTTTTATTTTTCATGCTAACTTAAAAATAATTTCTTATTTTGTTATAACAAGCTATAAAAAAAAAAAATACCTCTTAATGCAATAATGTACCTAATGTAGCATGTAAAACAATCAACACAATGAAGGAAGAGATATCATATTACACAATGAAGGAAGAGATGTCATATTAGTGTAAGTATCTTGTAGGGGAATGTTGATAATAGATTTTGCCAATAAAATAGTAAGAATTAATCTAAATGAGAACACATTCTACCTAACAAGAAGATTAGAATTGTCATATAATGATATTGAACTTGATTACAACTCATACATACGCTCGCACTACATGCACTTACACATGGCACAATTTGTGATCAAGATGCAAGGGGAAATTGAGTCTCCTATGGGTATGCATCTTGGTGCAACAAGGTCACACAGTGGGCCCTAAAGGTCTATTCACTAGGGTTATTCCACACAAGGTTTTGCTAAAAATGAATTAAAAACAAAATTACAAAGAAATACTCTCAAGATTTAATAATCATATTATTTAAACTAATATTCACACACACAAAGGTATACTTATTTTCACCAACTTTCAAATAAATTACATACACCAAATGGGACATTTCTATTATCAAAAAGGGTATACTTACTCTCAGTAACTGTCAAATAAATTACATACAACAAATGGGACATTTCTATTATCAAAAAGGTTGCAAAGTCTACAAACAAAAGGAGCCCGGAGACAAGAAAAAAATCTAGTGCTCAAACAAAGTGCTTGTCCTATCTAACTCAAAATTTCATGTCAAAACTTCACAGTGCAAATTCTGAAGAAAGTGCCAAGGATGCATATAACTAACCAGAACATCAGATACCGGAGATCAGAAGAGTCCAATACGTCCTTCCCCACACCATCATCCAGGATGTTCAGATCTGAAACAGGGACTCCAATGGACTGGAATGAGCCACTTGCATTCAATTCCGGTGCCGAAACAGGAAGTGTGGGTTCAGACTTGGCTTGTAATTCTTCCAGTTGGGAACTCAGAGCATCAACCTGATTGGTTCAGACCCCGTCAGAGCATCAACCTGAAGTTCACAGTTTTTTAATTTTTGCAAAGCTTGAAACCCTGACATTTTTACATATCTTACTTTTTTCGAAGATGGAGAATTAAAGTTCAAAGTTGTTTAACTTTTGTAAAGCTTGAAACCCTAACATCTTTACATATCTTGTTACTTTCGAGATTTTGGAGATTTTTAAATATGAAGAATTAAAGCTTAATTTTAATTTTATACTAAATATTTAGTTGTTAGACTTTAGAAATTAAAAAAATCATTATTCATTAACTAAATTTTTAATGACAAATAATTTAAAATTGAATAAAAATTTAAAAACATTATTTTATTAAATTATTTATCACAATAAAATTCTTAGATTTTGACAGGATTTAAAAAAATCCATGTTGATTCGAGCGTACTCCTCGAACCTGGGCTAATTTCCGAGTCCACAGCCAAATCGAACCACTGCTTAGAAATCAACTAATGTTATAAGTTGGATACTTGTTTCTCTGGGCAATGGGAAGTTGGGTAGTTGTGGGTCTTAACTGAGAATATAAAGGTAAAAGAATAATTTTTTTAGTTAGTGGGTTTTAATTGAGAATATAAAATATAAAGGGTCTAATAAGTTTTTTTTTTAAAAGAATAAAAATTTTTCAAAATATATATATATATATATTTTTAAAGAATAATTTTGTTTCTTATTAAAAGAATATTTTTTTTTCTTAAAAAATTTCTTATTTTTTTTTAAAAGAATAATTTTGTTTTGACAACTTGTCGTGTAATCACCTATTAAGTGGGCTAACTCGGGAACAATCTTCCCTCCGAGTTATCTTTCTGGTAGGTTTTCCAATCCGCTTTTAAATTTTTGCCCAATCTAGAATTCTGATCGATTTTCTTTGGGTTGGTTTAAAATGGGGCAAAACCTCTAGGTAAGGTTTTGAAATGCATGGAACTTTGATCCATGCGAAATTCAAACTAAGCCTAAAATCTAATGGGATGCATGCTAAACTTCATTAATATTGATCTTTAAAACATATAAAAATATAATATTATTATTATTAATTTTTTTTTAAATCAAACAATTTTATTAATTTTTTTTTAAATCAAACAATTTTTAAAAACTAAGAATTAACGCATTTTAATATATTTTACTAATATAGAAAGTATAAGTTTTTTTAACAAGTAATTACCTTTTATTTTATTAATATTGATCTTTGTTTATAAAATTGTGTAATAGTGGGCTTAATATATAACCTAAGTGGACCTGATACCTTGATAAACTTTACTAGTTAAATTACTTAGCTTAATATATTTTTTTTTAAATCAAATCTTATTCTCTATCATGAAATTAATGAATTTTAATCTATTCTATGCATATAAAAAATATAATATATTTTTTAAAAAATAAAAAATAATAAATATAACCAATTTGCATTAAAAATGGTGTGGGAAAATGCTTAAATTTTAAAAAATATTATATCTATGTAATAAAAAATTCTAAATTTTAAAAATTAATCATGGAAATTAAATAAATTTAAGTTTTTCATAACCACAAAAAACTTTATCATTATATATATATATATATATATATATATATATATATATATATATATATATATATATATATATATATATATATATAAAATCAAAATTCATTTAACAATTAAAAATCCTTGGGCAAATAAACATGGTTGGAGAAACAACTATTAAAAGCTTGTTTTGCATTGTGAATATATTGTCCACTCATAAGATGTGAGAGGGTTGTATAAAACGTTTCATTCAACAAGTTATCAACATTATACATCTATTTTTGTTCAAGAAGAAGTTGTGATATTCCAAACAAGAGAAAGAAAAATTATATGTTCAAAAATTAATTGACAATAGTTGTGATATCATAGGAATCAAAAGTATGATCTATATGTTAATATAGATCGTTACATCTTTTCAAGTGTTTAAGTATTAATTAATTAATTAAAATCATCCAAACAAGAGAAAGGAAAATCATATGTTCAAAAATTAATTGACAATCGAGTGAGTTTTCTGGGGTGAAGGATGGAAATAGGGAGGATTTGTTACTTTATCTGCTCTTAATTGTGGTAAAATGGTAAAATCAAATCGTAAAATAGTAATGAGTGATGGATATGTTGTTTCGGATTAATAATGAATCAAATCATGCTAAATAATTATTAAAATAATATTATTTGTAAGGATAATGAATAACATTAAAACATCTATATATGATTTAAAAAAAGATCACTAATGTTGAATAGTTTATAAAGTTATAATCTACATAATCTAAGTTACAAAGAATCATCTATGAGCATCTAAAGTTTATTGGGAATCCACAAATCTCATATCTTATAAAAAATATATATAGAAATTTGGGAATGTTCTTTTGTCCTACAAACATAATTACCTCAATTCACTTCGGTGTTTCTTTTCCCCTGCTTTAGGAGCATGCTAGTTTATCATGGAATTGGATTGTGGGAAGACCTCCCAGTGATACATAAAGTCCCTTTTTCCAAAGTAGTGGCTATATTATTTTAGTTGTCGGCTAATTCATTGTTTTCTCATAGAATGTGATAGAAGGTAACCCGGGGAATGGCCTTAAGGGTGTGACAGATTCCCTTGATTATAGATCCCGGGTGAACATCCCTCGTCATAGAGCCTTGAACTAAGAATTTGATTGTGTTCTTGGAGTCCCGAGTATGATAATATTTTGAATATGGTTTTCCTTGGCTAATTGAACGCCTTGGAGTAAGGCATACTCCTCACCTTGATTATGAGAGGCTCGATCAATGCTCCATACGAACTTGAACACAATATTTCCACTGGGGCCAAGAATGATCCCTCCTGCACCTGCCATCTCGGGTAATACACCTAGTTTTAACACCTAAACGATATCCTATTAAGCCATGTATATTGTGTTATAGTGATGTGATTAATTAATGGATGTCAGGCTAGGAACATTGAGTTGTAAAGACCCTGAAATGTAAATTCTAAATATGCTTATGAAGCCCAAGGGTAAGGCCCAACTTGGGAATGGTGATTGTGTTAAACATAGGCTTAGTGGCATGTGTTTATGATATGCAATGTTATTGATGACCATAAAGTAGTGTTACCATGGAAAGTGTTGGATCTTGCAAAGATTGAGATAAAATATCATAAAAATTCAACCAAAGAGGTTGTTAAGGGAGCAACAAAAGGGTTATTAGTCCATGAGAGGGGAAGATGAAAGGGGATCCTTAGGAAAAGAAACCCATTAAAGTAACACTGCCTCATGTGCTTTGGATAAGTACTACTCTTTTTTCCCATGCAATTTAAAAAATTTCCTCAAATATTGTTGACTCTAAGTGTCCTTATGATAATTAAATATGCTTCTTGGAAAGACACACAAGCCTTATGTATGGGGTAATACATTTGGAACTCATGTATCATTCAATGGTTGTCATATTTCCTATATTTATAAAGAGAAACCCATGGGCTTGAATCATTGGGAAGTACATAACAAGCTTGAGGGGTTGTTGTTGATAGGATAAGTCTTGTATTGATTTTGAAGGGAGAATCCATGGTTATAGAGTGATCCAAGATACTACAGAGCATGAGAACACCTTCTCAACTTGTTTGATATGATTGTTGACACAAGTGAACCATTATCTATCAAGACAAGGGACCAAAGGACAATCAACAAATCTAACTCTCCTAAACTACATTGAAGCACTCGAGGGGAGGGGTAGAATATTAAGGGGCTATAGCATAGAAAAACAATCCTTACCTTGTTTTTTACTTGGTTGAGAGGGAGACGTTCATTGATGATTGAAAGTTGAAGTAGTTTCTTGAAATATTTTCTTTAAGAGGAGTCAAGGTGAGTGTTTGGTTTAAATATAACCTAAGTATTATCCCACCTTGAGGATGGAATCCAAAGTAGATTCCTAGGGTTGAGTGGTGAATCACTTCCTAAAAACCAATTTTGTGGATATATTCACCTTTAAAATTCTCATATTTCTTCATGTGTGTCTCATTAAACATAAAACTATATATTTTTTGAAAATTTATGATTCTTTAATTCCCATAATCGAACTCGATATGTCTTCAATTTTTCTTCATATCTAAGAAAAATACACTTGTGATTTTACTATACAACTTTGTATTAATTACTTCTTTAGCATATGCATATAACAAATGATTCCAAATATACATCGATTTTTAATAGTAGGAATGTTCCCACTCCATGTTGCTTCTAGTGTAACATTCGAGACATATTTAGTCGAGATTATATTAATTACATATATAACAGAATTGCAAAGTTCAACCTAAAGTTTTCAATCAACATTTATGTACTTCAACATACAACGTGTCATGTCTTCAATGAAACAATTCACATGCTTTATGTGCAGAACACCCAATTATACCTTTCACTTTGACACCTCCAATTTGTTCTAGTGTGTAGGTTGTGAACTACAACTTAAGATGATGTTTTTTTGTATATGTTAGGGTCTCACAGTAAATGGACCTATTTAGGATAATAGTGGAAGGGAATTTGAGATATATAAGAATTTATATATTTACTATTTATTTATTTATTATTCGATATCGAATAGGTTTACAATAGGTTTAAAATTTGTAGTAGTGTCACAAGTCCTCAAAGTGTACAGAATAGAACGAGCTTTAACCTTAAATCTCGGATAAGTGAAAGCAACACACCAGCCATTATCCATCACTGGATAAGGTGAAGGATCCATGCCCTCTACCCCCTATAAACCTCCCAGCCTGGGCGTCGTCTATTGCTTCAGGAAAACGCCTCATCTTTCTTGGAATCCGGGGATAAAGCCAATTTCCACGGGAAGCTGGCCTTTAGCCCCCTTCTGTCGTGTACCTCGTCCTACCCGGCATGAATGGAACCACCAAAATTTCTGTAACAAACATTCAGTGCGGACCAATTAGCTTTAAAACTCTGCATAATTTCTACTTTGTTTAACTGGGGGGAAACAGGGGATTGTCATTTGTGACTCCAAAGGATTTAGATTTGTGAAGCAAAGGATTTAGATTTGTGAAGTAATGAGACGAGTTAAAATCTGCGAGCGACTTTAATTAGGATGAATGTATACTGGATTAATTATGAAGCCTCCCACTCTGCATAATTTGTAGTTAGTTTAACTGGTGGGAAACAGGGGTTTGTGACTCAGAGGATTTGGATTTAGTAAGTAAGGAGAGGAGTAAAAATATCAATCCTAAATCTTTTACCGATTTTAATTAGGATGAATGTATACTGATTTAACTTTAAGCCCCTGAGTCTGCATAATTTCTAGTTTAACCGGTGGGAAACGGGATTTCTAGTTAGTCTAACCGGTGGGAAACAGGGGATTGCGACTCCAAAGGGTTATGAAGTAATGAAAGGTGAAAAAACCAACCCCAAATCTGCGACCCATTTTAATCATAAATTTATATGGTTAAATCATGCCTAAAACAACAATTTATCTGTATGAAATTGATAATATATTCTTTTTACACCAAAACTAAAAACAATTTTAATTTTTACAAATTCTTCTTAAATTTATGATTCGCTACTGATTAATTAACTTACGCTTGAAACCATAGTTATGATCGGATAAACCGCACACCGAGAAAGATATTTCTCGAGATGTTACCCAAAACAAAAAATACTTTAAATTTCTCACAAACAGACATTATTCTAATTACAATTTAATATCTCAAGCCTGAAACCGGAGTTATCCTGAATATCATCACTTGCTGACTTGAAGTCACTTGCATATGGACTGGCAGGTGTACAAAGGAATATTGCCCGCTGACAGACAGATGGTAGCTGTGAAAAGGGCGAAGAAAGAGTCTAACCAAGGTGGTGCAGAATTTAAGACGGAACTAGAACTGTTGTCTCGGGTTCATCATAAGAATCTGGTGGGACTGATTGGATTTTGTTTCGAGGAAGGCTCCGAGCAAATGCTTGTGTACGAGTACATGCCAAACGGATCGCTCAGAGATAATCTCTCTGGTAATTTTCTTCCGATCTCACTTGACACCTCCAATTTGTTCTAGTGTGTAGGTTGTGAACTACAACTTAAGATGATGTTTTTTTGTATATGTTAGGGTCTCACAGTAAATGGACCTATTTAGGATAATAGTGGAAGGGAATTTGAGATATATAAGAATTTATATATTTACTATTTATTTATTTATTATTCGATATCGAATAGGTTTACAATAGGTTTAAAATTTGTAGTAGTGTCACAAGTCCTCAAAGTGTACAGAATAGAACGAGCTTTAACCTTAAATCTCGGATAAGTGAAAGCAACACACCAGCCATTATCCATCACTGGATAAGGTGAAGGATCCATGCCCTCTACCCCCTATAAACCTCCCAGCCTGGGCGTCGTCTATTGCTTCAGGAAAACGCCTCATCTTTCTTGGAATCCGGGGATAAAGCCAATTTCCACGGGAAGCTGGCCTTTAGCCCCCTTCTGTCGTGTACCTCGTCCTACCCGGCATGAATGGAACCACCAAAATTTCTGTAACAAACATTCAGTGCGGACCAATTAGCTTTAAAACTCTGCATAATTTCTACTTTGTTTAACTGGGGGGAAACAGGGGATTGTCATTTGTGACTCCAAAGGATTTAGATTTGTGAAGCAAAGGATTTAGATTTGTGAAGTAATGAGACGAGTTAAAATCTGCGAGCGACTTTAATTAGGATGAATGTATACTGGATTAATTATGAAGCCTCCCACTCTGCATAATTTGTAGTTAGTTTAACTGGTGGGAAACAGGGGTTTGTGACTCAGAGGATTTGGATTTAGTAAGTAAGGAGAGGAGTAAAAATATCAATCCTAAATCTTTTACCGATTTTAATTAGGATGAATGTATACTGATTTAACTTTAAGCCCCTGAGTCTGCATAATTTCTAGTTTAACCGGTGGGAAACGGGATTTCTAGTTAGTCTAACCGGTGGGAAACAGGGGATTGCGACTCCAAAGGGTTATGAAGTAATGAAAGGTGAAAAAACCAACCCCAAATCTGCGACCCATTTTAATCATAAATTTATATGGTTAAATCATGCCTAAAACAACAATTTATCTGTATGAAATTGATAATATATTCTTTTTACACCAAAACTAAAAACAATTTTAATTTTTACAAATTCTTCTTAAATTTATGATTCGCTACTGATTAATTAACTTACGCTTGAAACCATAGTTATGATCGGATAAACCGCACACCGAGAAAGATATTTCTCGAGATGTTACCCAAAACAAAAAATACTTTAAATTTCTCACAAACAGACATTATTCTAATTACAATTTAATATCTCAAGCCTGAAACCGGAGTTATCCTGAATATCATCACTTGCTGACTTGAAGTCACTTGCATATGGACTGGCAGGTGTACAAAGGAATATTGCCCGCTGACAGACAGATGGTAGCTGTGAAAAGGGCGAAGAAAGAGTCTAACCAAGGTGGTGCAGAATTTAAGACGGAACTAGAACTGTTGTCTCGGGTTCATCATAAGAATCTGGTGGGACTGATTGGATTTTGTTTCGAGGAAGGCTCCGAGCAAATGCTTGTGTACGAGTACATGCCAAACGGATCGCTCAGAGATAATCTCTCAGGTAATTTTCTTCGCCGTAGTTTAAATGATTTACGAAATAATATTTTTTGGGATTTTTATTTAAAATTTGAAAAGAAATTGTTATATTTTTTGGGATTTTTATTTAAAATTTGAAAAGAAATTGTTAAATCTCTAGATTTGAGTGATTATTTTTGTATAATTCAAGGGTTCTAGAATCGTTTTTAATAGTTTAAGGCTAAATTCATTTATGTATTTAGAAATGGAACTTAAATAACAAAAAATAGTAATTCCTACAAATTTATGTACACTGATAATGATTTATTGCAGGTTTTAAACAACCCTATTTTCTTCTTCAATGTCGTACCCTTTTTATTGATGTCCATGTGATTAGTCTGTGACTAGTTAGAAATGGAGCAGAATTCTGATTGATTTTTGATTTTTTGAGAATTTGGGTTAGTTTAAAATGGGGCAAAACCTCTGCGATAAGGTTCTGAAATCTTTGAAACTTTGATCCATAAAAAACTCAAACTACCCCTGAAAATCTAACCAGATTCAGGTCCAATCTGTTTGCTCCCGAATTAACCTACTCAGCCAGAAATTGGCTGCGATCTGACAAAAATGTTTTGTCTGGTCAATTAACACGTAAAACTGGGGCCGCGATCTGACAAAAATGTTTTGTCTGGTCAATTAACAGGTAAAACTGGAAATCGTCTTGATTGGTGGAAGAGGTGTGGTATCGCACTCGGGTCAGCGAGGGGATTTTGCGTATCTTCACGACCATGCAGATCCGCCCATAATACACAGAGATGTGAAGTCGACCAACATCTTGCTGGACGAGAATATGGTTGCCAAGGTAGCCGACTTCGGACTTTCCAAACTTTTTGCAGACACGGGGCATAAAGGTCATGTATCAACTCAAGTCAAAGGAACCATGGTGAGTATAAGCATTCTTCCAAATTATTGATCCAACTTTTCTATGTCTGAAGTGTCAGCACAGGCATAGATTCTGCATGAAAGCTTGGATCTATGTACACTCTACAGGCATACACTCTATATGATAACCTACAGGCATACACTCTATATGATAACCTGTGATTTATGAAGTTAAAGTAGTTGAGTGGATTATTTCAATTAGTTTGAATGGATTGTTTCAAAGGTTCCTCATTGGAATGGGTTCAATTGATCGTGGTGTAATTCAGATTTTATTATAATTAATCTCTTTAATGAAATCACCAAACTTTCATTCAAAACTGTAAAATGCTGCAACTAGTGTCTAACTGTGAATTCTGAACAATAATGCCTTGGGCAGGGCTACCTGGATCCGGAATATTACATGTCGCAGCAACTGACACAGAAAAGCGACGTATACAGCTTTGGTGTGGTATTAATGGAAATCCTAGCATCTCGGCAGCCCCTAGTTGAACGAGGAAAATATCTGGTTCAAGAGGTGAAGACTGCAATGGATACAGATGGAATAAATGCAGTCCGACGTCATATACTCGACCCCTTTCTCAGAGATTCTTCGATTTCTCAAACAGTTTTTGAAAGTTTCGTAAGTTTATCGTTGCACTGCGTTGAGGATTCGGCTGTGAATCGTCCTAAGATGAGCGATGTGGTGAAGGAGCTGGAGTTGATCGTAGAATCTATCGGAGGACCAAACGACGCAACAACAGAGACAGAGCACGTGTCTCCAACAGCTTCTCTACGGAGAGCTCAGCATCCTTATAATTATCCTAATGCGGCTGTAACTTCTTCCCCTTCCTTTGATTACAGTGGCGGATTCGCTGTGACCCCCTCCGTAGAGCCCAAGTGATGTTATTACGCTAGATATAGCAAATCTGTTAAGCATGCTATGGAACAGGCACTTTGTGAAACTCCCCATTTATTTGAGTGTGTTCTCCTGGTTTTTATGAAAATTCATGCAACCATCTTTGAAGTTTGACCAGAGAAATTTCAGCCCATGATATCATTAAAGGCATTGGCGAGATGTTGTATGAAATATTAATCATTGTTTTTTGTTGTTCAGAATTTATTTTTGAATGTAGAAATGTATTCAACATGATGAAAATTTTCCAAAGCTTTGAATGTAGAAATGTATAATGAGTAAAGTTTTGTAAAAATGAAGTTCATCTAATAAAAATAATACTAAAATCAGTGTTATTGAATGGTAATAAGTTATTTAGAAATGAAATTCATCCCATGAAAATAAGGGGTTTTTTTGTTTGTAAATAAGTGTGAGAATCTATATTACTGTAGAAAATTATAGTACAAAAAAGATGCAAGGACACCCAAGATCTGCCAGAACGGAAACCAGATCTGGGGTCCCAAGGATGCAATGTCTAATATAGCAAGGTAGGCCTCTGTCGCCACCATGGGAAACCGACCCAAACCTCCGTAATCGAGTTTGAAAAATGCCAGGATAACGAAAACAGAGAAAGCATAAGCATAGTGGGATTAGCTCATACACTATGAGACTTGACCAGGGCTCGTCCTGTGCTAGTCCAGGTTGATGGGGTGCTCTTCATCTCCTTCCTGCCTTGTCTCGTTCTCCTCCCTTTGCTCCACTAGGTGTATCTTTTTTATGCACGTTGGGGTTCCATTTCTGTCGGCTGGAGTAATGTCTATATGGTGGACATAGCGTAAATAGAGATGGAATTGCCCTACCATCCACTCCAATTTTTCCTGCTGGCTTCTCTGGTCCTCGCAAGTCTTTTTGCCCCCGCCTCCAGGTTGCTAAGGTGGTTCAAAATGCCTGTAAGCACCTTCTTCTATTCTCTAGTTTTTGTCCTGTTGGTCTCCCTTTGATCCGCACACATCTTACCTATCAACAGTTTTGTTCTCCAGGCTTCCTCCACCGTCCTGTTGTTGAGAGTTGTCCTGGGTTGTGTGGCTCTAGGGTCCCTTATCCCCCCCGCTTCCTGAGTTAGTTTTGTCTAGGCTTTGCCCTTGTGAGAATTTGTCACACACCCACTACGACAACTAATTTTTTTTGTCTTTTCTTCGAGGGACAGAATCCCTGAATTTCTACAGGCCTTAGCACAGACCATCCCTTCCCTTGTCCTCCTCCAAGCGACCACAACCTAGCCTTAGCGCAAGCGCCTTTCGCAACTCGTGAGTTGGAGAGTCAAGTCTCTAGACTCCCCTTTCTCCAAACGCCGATACCCAAGATGCGATATGGGTATGGCTCCCTCCTCACTAGCGCCTGCTACATATAACCGCAGGTTAGGCTAAACACTAGCACTACTCGCATCTCGCGACTTCGCGAGTTGGAGTGTTGAGCCCTCAAGCTCCACCTTTGCAAATTTCCGAGACACGATAAGTCAACAACTACTCGCATCTCGCGACTTCGCGAGTTGGAGTGTTGAGACCTCGTGCTCCTCCTTTGTGAATCCCCGAGACACGATAAGTCAACAACTACTCACATCTCGCGACTTCGCGAGTTGGAGTGTTGAGACCTCGTGCTCCTCCTTTGTGAATCCCCGAGACACGATCAGTCAACAACTACTTGCATCTTGCGACTTCACGAGTTGGAGTGTTGAGACCTCGTGCTCCTCCTTTGTGAATTCGCGAGACACGATAAGTCAACAATGGGTTGACTC
This sequence comes from Picea abies, assembly GCA_900067695.1. Lineage (NCBI taxonomy): Eukaryota > Viridiplantae > Streptophyta > Pinopsida > Pinales > Pinaceae > Picea > Picea abies. The sequence continues at coordinate 14,087 of CBVK0101782482.1, forward strand.
TTTCCCAGGCGACATGTGTCCACCACCTGTCACCCGCTTCAACCTTTCTCTGGGCGCTTGTTGTTACACCACCTGTCAACCACGCAGTCCCCACCTAACGGATGTGCCACATGTTCGCACAAGCCCTCGATGCTCGACACTTCATGACTTCTGTAGTAAAAAATGAATTCTTTCAACCTTTTAACCCCCGATACGTCATATCACGCGGAGGTTCTGATCCAACGGTTCTCCCGTGGCTTGGATTTGACGACCACACGTCCTGTGATGATGGATGGTTCCGAATACTTCGGGACTTTCAGGACATTGTCGAGTCCACTCTCCTGCTTATGCAAAGGTTAAGATCGACGGTTAATAAAGCTCCGATAGATCCTTTGACGCAGGTGCGCTCTTCAAGCACGTCCTCTCACAGGATCTTTCCTCATTCCTCGGCCCGAAGAACTGAAAGACTCTTCTATTTCCCTATCGGGAAATTTTCACCCACAACAACTCTCTCATGGGATCTCTCTTTTTTCTATCGAGAAATCGGACTTCGCGACTTCGCGATTCCTGTGGTCACACGTTTGTTTCTCACGATTCTCCGAAATCTGATGTAAGTCAATGCTGACCTTTTTCTTTGCTATCAGGGTTCCTCCTATTGGGATTTCGGCATTTGCGATGTCCAGAACAACTCACTTTACCAGCCCCCGATCCTCGATACACCGATACGCTCCCCTACTACCTCAGCCTCTCGGGCTAAGCCTTTAGTCCACACGACCTCCCTTTATATGACCGCAGTCATATACCTTATCGAGATTTTGGGGTTACTGATGTCGAGGTGTATGTGAGTCCTTATTCCCCGGACCCCCGATTCCCGATGTGACGTCCCTGAAAACCTTTCCGCCGTAAACAAAATCAACGACCATGATCATTTATTAGGATCAACAGCTCCATGTCTCCCTCGGGGTTTCACGACTTCTAATGCCAAAGTGCTTTTACTTCCGTTTCCCCCAATCTCATGAATGTCGATTCCCCGACAATTGACTTTTCCTTTCGGGGAATTTCCCGACGACTTCGATCTCGCCTACGCGTCCCTTAGAGATAAACGACCCTGATATGCTCTCGGGCCCTTGTGACTTCAAATCCTTGATGCCTCGTTCTGACGAAATGACGTCAATTGGGTCCCACACGGCGCTCTCCTCTTGTCGAAGAATCAGAATTTGTGATTCCGAGCTGCAAGAGTATCTTGTCCTCAGGACCTCTGATACGTCGAACTCCAACTTTGTCAGATCTTTCGACACGTGTCCCAAATGATGGACAGTTTAGATCGAACCTCGGACTTCACCCAAACGCAAATTCTAACCACTTCACTTGTATGAACCTCGATGACCAAATACCTGATGTCTTCTCAGGGGTTTCCCTCTGCTCATGCGAACTTAAATCCTGTGCAACTCCTGTTGAACCGAATGGTTGACGGTTAACTGAGTGATGATCTGACGACTCACAACCCCTGGAAGTAGAACTCCGAATGCAACAGTAGCTTCCTTGCTCCTCTGGCTGATTTGATGGCTGGTGGGATTCCGCAAATCCTTTCCACGAGATCTTGACCGTCCGTTCTCTCCTTTGTGAATCTGTGTGTGAACCAAGCGTTCCCCCTGCACACAACTCACGATGCCTCCTAGACACTTCTAGTCGTAACTCCCCTGCACTGTTCTTCAACCACTTGAAGAACCTATCCTTCCTGAGCTTTCTCACGACTCTGAGTCTTAGAGAAGATTTTGTTTTTTGCGCACTCCTTGTGGCAACCTCCAGATGCGTTCAAATATCTGAGAACCCTTCGACTCTGCGCACACCTGCAACAACAATCCTTCAATGCTTCTCTCAGATTCACAACTGAGACTTTCCTTAGCCTACGCACTCCTTGCACGGCTCCTATAACTCAATTTCACTGCTCCTTGTAGGAATCCTTGCTCAGATAGATAAACAATTGAAACTCATTTCTCCTACTTCCTTTCTCAGATTTCAAACACTCAGCAAGAAATCATCCATACATAGCATGTAAAGCAAATGCATAACAGGAAATAAATACTCATGAGCATAACATTCAGCATACATACACAGAGAGCAAACACAAAACCATGGATTTGAATCAAACTCTTCTATTAATTCAAGCTCTGTACATGGGTGTTCTTCCACAGCTCTCTGCATGCTCTTCTTCTCAATGCTCATAATTATGTTACAATGCACAATGAGGGTGTCTATATCCCATTTCCCTCTTTCTTTCTAAAACTGTCTAATCTAATATTAAATTCTATCTACCTATTTCATCTCAACATAAATGCCTCCATCTACTTCAGACGAGAGCGGGACACTCAAGGTCTGATTACAATATAAAAGCATGCCTCTCTTTAATATCACAATGAGGGTTGGCGCATTATCTTTGAGACAATTTCAAAACTTGTGCTGAGCTTGTCCAGCTGTCCACTTGCATTCTGCACTGTCTCGCTTGAACTGGGAGATGCTCTTGCATCATCCTTGGATCTACGATCCTGGATCCCATCACTACTTGCGAAGGCTAAAAGGGTCGAGGTGTTAACGCCTGCGCTCCTCCTCTAGATCCATTGGTCTTGACAGATTTGGGGTATTTCTGAAAGGATTTCGACCGTTCATCTACCAAATGATGGGGTATTCTCTTTTGATAATTGGACCCGCTATCCCTTCTGAGCTTGAATCACGAAATTCAACCTCTCGGAGCTTCAAACTCCCACGACTCCGAGACCTTAGAGAGCTACTCTTTATTGCATAAAGTTTCCATACCCGGATCGCATGAACCTTCACACGGTTCTTGGGCAATTGTCCCTGATCTTAGTCGAGTATCTGGGTAAAGGTTCGGTACGGTTCCAAGGTTTATGGGGTAATTCCCGGGGAAGAGTACTCTCGTGGAGCTTTCCCAGAATATTACGAGAATCAAACAAACAAGACGATTCTTGGTGGAGTGAACTCTCATGCCCCAGATTTAATCATTTATACAGAAACCAACTATGGCATGTAAGTATACACATGCATCCATTATTTTCAGTCTAAAACACTAGGCAATCATTCCACACAGAAATCATTATGGGTATATAAACATGAGCATGTATTCATGATATCCAATTCAAAATACAAGGCATAAAACACTTATCAGATCCACCAGGCGTGATGCAACTGCTGAGAGGGGTGCTCGTTTCCACCCATCCGTAGGCTCAGTGACTCCAAACGAATTTACCACTAGCCACCCCCGAGTTAGACCACGATTCTTTGAGATTTATTCTCCTACTTCCAGCTCAACGAAAGTCAAGGACAAAGGTTACTCTCCTTCTCCTATGTTCAGAACTCCCTGTGTTTCCATAGTTTCTCCAGTTCTCTTCCGCGATTCTTGTCGCGCGCGCTCTCTCTCTCTCTTCTACCCTTTACCACACTTCCTCTCCTGCCTTTTCTCTGCAAGATTGTGTGTGGCGCGAATTTCCCTGTCCATGGTCAGGTCTGAGAGATTTTACAGATGGGCGGTTCACCCCCATCCCCTCATTAACTCTTGAGGAGCCTCCCCACCTACCAAGGAGCCTCCCCACCTACCAAACTGACGAGAAATCCATTCCAGGGTCAGAGAGTTGCTTTGGTGTTTGAGCAAGTAAAAACAAGTATGGTACTGGCTCAGTGGAAGTTAACGCAACCATTCCAGGTCCCTTCCACCACCTCTTATTAGCCATCGTGGTATTTTTTAGCACATCCCCCTCCCAACAGTCACACAATACATATTCATCACATAATTTACATTCATCGATATTTTATACGAAGGTCTGTCAAATCAAACATTCACATCTTTGAGTTTTCCATAGTTCTTGGCCAATATAGTTATTTTTTTACAGACTGGGGGAAATAGGGTGTTACAATTCCCTCCCCCTTAAAGGAACATCATCCTCGATCTTCTATCTATCAATATGACGTGTATGTACAGAAGTAAACAAAATCGGATATGCGTGTTTCATGGCATCTTCCATTTCTCACGTAGCCTCATCTTGGCCAAAATGTTTCCATTGCACCTTGACCTGTGCAATGGTTTGGTTTCTGAGTGGGGTTTCCTTTCTGTCCAGTATGCATTGAGGTTCTGGCAGGAATTCACCCTTCGGTTCCACCTGGATCACAGACCAGTCAATTATATGATTAGAATCCTATACATATTTCTTCAATAATGAAACATGGAAAACATTATGTGCTTTTACTAGGGGAGGAAGTGTTAGCCTATAGGCTACAATTCCCACTCTATCTAGAACTTCAAAGGGTCCACAATACCGAGGTGCCAACTTGGCACAAGCTCCCATCCTCAGGGAACTCTTCCTGGGCCTAACTCTGAGATATACGTGGTCTCCCGTCTTGAATTCTCTTGGAGTTCTCTTTCGGTCGGCGTAACTTTTCTGTCTGTTCTGAGCGACCTTTAGATTTTGTTTTATCTGAATCACTTGTTGTTCCATTTCTTTCAACATGTCGGGTCCAATAGTAATTCTGTTTACGGGATTACTCCAAGAGAACTTAAGTGTTGCATGGCCTATCGTAGAGGACTTCGAAAGGTCTCGCCTTCAGGGATTCTTGGTAGCCGTTGTTGTAGGCGAATTCCACCAGTGGCAGGTAATATTCCCACTTTTTGGGTTGATGCATTACATGCATCCTTAGCATGTCTTCTAATATTTGGTTCACTCTTTCCATCTGTCCATCGGTTTGAGGATGATAGGCTGTGCTAAACAATAATTTGGTCTCCAAACCAACCATCAAGGATTTCCAAAAGTTGGAAGTAAATTTCGTGTCTCTGTCAGACACGATCTCTTTAGTCATACCATTTAGTCTGAATATCTTATTCTTGAATATGTTGGCAATGTCTATTGCCTTGCAAGTCGACTTGACAGGGATAAAATGAGCGGACTTGCTCAATTTCATCACCGGATAAAATGAGCGGACTTGATGAAATCCATGGAGACGGTTTCCCATTTCCATTCCGGGATTGGTAGAGGTTGTAATAATCCTGCTGGGTGTCAGTGTTCTGCTTTAACTTGTTGGAATTCTATGCATTTGGCTAAGTACTTAGTTATCTCTTTCTTCAATCCAGGCCAATAGAATTGTTTCCTGGTGGCTGTGATCATCTTCTGGTATCCTGGATGACCGATATATGGTTTTTTATGTAGTTCATCCCTTATGAACCTCTTCAAGTCATCACAATCTGGAATATACAATTTGTTTTTGTAAGTTAGTAGACCTCCATCTATCATCTGGTAGCCTTCGTACTTTATCCCTGTGGGTTCTTTCTCCAGGTACGAGGTCACAGTATGGTAGAATGTGTCTGTCTCTTGTGCATTCTTGACTCTTTCCTTGACATTCGTCTTGCAGGTGCTCACTGCTGTCAGGTGAATTGTTTTCATACTTCTGCTAAGGGCATCGACCACCTTATTTTCCTTTCCTTTAATATGTTTGATTTCAAAATCAAACTCGCTAAGGAAAGCCATCCACCTAGCTTGTCTGGCATTGAGCTTTGGTTGGTCAAACAGATATCGCAATCCATAGTGGTCTATCATAAGTACAATTTTTCTTCCCAGGAGGTAATGCCTCCACATTTTTAAGGCATGCACTATGGTGGCCAGTTCTAGATCATAGGTCACATATTTGACTTCGTGCTCATTCAATTTTCAGGATTCATAGCAGACTACAATTCCTCCTTGCATAAGGACTCCTCCTAGCCCTTCCTTGCAGGAATCTGTGCACACGAGGAAGTCATCTTCGATATCGATGATCTTCAACATGGGTGCGTGGGTCAGTAGATGTTTTAGGGATTGCAATCTTTCTTCACATTCTTGTGTCCACATGAATTTAACTCCCTCCTTTTGGAGGGCAGTGATTGGAAAACCAATCTTGGAGAATCCTTTTATAAATCTCCTATAGTATCCTGCTAAGCCCATAAAGGATCTGATATCTGAAACGTCCTTTGGGGTAGTCCATTCCATGATAGACCTGATCTTGTCAGGGTCCACTGCTACTTCTTCAAATATAACATGGCCCAAGTAATGTATTTTCTTTTGGAAAAAGTCTCACTCATAGAGTTGATGTTCTCTTAGCACTTGAAGCACAAGTCTAAGATGTTCCTCATGTTCCTCTCTATTCTTAGAGTAAATTAATATATCGTCAATAAAAACCAGTACAAATTTGTCTAGGAATTTGCTGAGCACATTGTTCATCAAGCACATAAGAGTGGCAGGGGCATTGGTTAATCCAAATGGTACTACCACAAACTCATAGTGACCATATCTCATCCTGAAAGCAATTTTGTGGATGTCTTCACCCTTGATTCAAACTTGATGGTATCCAGATCTCAAGTCAATCCTTGAGAAGATGGAAGCACCTCCCAATTGATCGAACAGGTCATCGATCCTGGGTAAGGGGTACTTGTTCTTCATGGTTACCTTATTGAGTTGTCTATAATTTATGCATAGTCGGAGGGTACCATCTTTCTTTTTCACAAATAGGACTGGTGCTCCCCATGGAGACATGCTAGGCTGAATATAGCCTTTGTCCATCATTTCTTTTAATTATAATTTAAGCTCAACTAGCTCGGGTTTGCTCATCCTGTAGGGTGTCCTAGACACTAACACCGCTCCTGGTGCACGTTCTATTGAGAAGTCAATGTCCCTTCTCGGAGGTAGACCCGGTACCTCTTCCGAAAATACATCTCTATACTCTCTTAGTGTGGGGTGATCTTCGAGGCTTGGTTTTTCAACTTCAACTGATTCCAACACCTGTATCGCATATAGTGGACATCCCTTTCTATAATACTTTCTCATTTGAAGGGTTGATATTCGTCTCACTGAGACAGGTTTTTGGATCCCTTGATGGGTTATCCTTCTTCCTTCTTCACTTACACATTCTAAGGTTTTATGGTAACAGTCCAGTCTGGATTTATATGTGGCTAGCCAGTCCATACCAATCAACAGGTCATATGATCCTAGGGGTAGTTGTATGTTAAGGGTTGCTTGGGTGGGGAATTCACCCATAGTGAATTGGCAAGCTGGTATGACCTCCACTACCATTCTTTTGGTGTCAGTGGCTAATTGTACCAACCATGGATTGGTATGTTTATGTGGTTGTAATTTACACTTATCAACAGCCTTAGGAGCTATATAACTCAAATTTGAACCAGGGTCAATTAGAATGAACACTAGATGGTTGGTGATCATACCTTCCATCTCCACCACTGAAGCTTGATGGTCAACTTGTTTATTATCTAAGGCTGCATAAATTTGCGACACACTCCTAGCCACGCCATTAACGGTGGTAGATTCTTAAACATTGTAAATTCTCCGACTGTTCTATTGTCGGTGTGGGCAGTCCCTCAGTAGATGTTCTTCTCCACAACCCCAACATTTCAAGGGTTCTCTCTTTGGGTTATCAATCTTTCCTGGGGTAGATCCAGAAGGTTTATTTCTGCTCTGGGAGGGGAAATTCTACTGATGTACACTTCGGGTTGGGAAGCTCATCCCTGAGTCCTTTTTATAGTTTTTAAATCTTGGGTATTTAAACCCCTTTTTCTAGAATCTCGAACTATTCTTCTGCTTCCAGCCTTCGAGAGGTTTTGTCTGATGCCCAAGCTGTTCATAACAATATCTTGCCTTTTGGATAGTGTCTTCTAGGGTATTTGGCTCGTCAAAATCAATCCTGTTTTGATAGTCCTTAGGTAGTCCACTGATGAATTGTTGCACCTTTACCTTTTCTTCTTTTATATAGGGTACGTACCTCAGCAGCTCGAGGAATATGCTAACATATTCCTCTATGGTGAGTTTCCCTATCTTGAGTTCATAGAATTCTTTAATCTTTTCATCGAAATACTTTTTCGACAGATACTTCTTCTTGAAGTATTTCTCAAACCATTCCCAAGATAGGTCCTCTTCGTGAATCCCTTTTACATTCTTAAGGTCTTCCCACCAAATTGAAGCCTTTCCATTCAAGTTGAAAGTGGCTACTCGGGCCTTCAAATTTTCTGAGAAGTCATGGACTCTGAAATAGTTCTTTAGTCCAAGCAGCTAGGCCTCCGCTTCCTCCCCCTTCTTTATTTGACCATCGAAAGAGGATGGTTTGGCCTTCTTGAATTCTTCGAGATTATGACTTTTGGAATGCTTTCTCTTCTTCTGTTTTCTTCAGGAATAAGAACTAGTTTTGCTACTAGAAGATCCCTCCAAGTTTCCAGTTTCCTTTCTAGAGGAATCGTCTGATGCTTGTCCCTTATCTCTGGGGTGGACCTTTCTCAAGGTGCTCTTCCCAGTGTGGCCACTTAAAAGACCACGTTTCTGTATCTCAGGTGGACTTCAATTTTTCTTTGTCTGTCATCGATCTGCGTGACTGGTGTCAGGTCCATGCTGCAATTGTCTTTGTATGTCGGATAAACTCTGCAACAAGACTGCATTAATTTCCATTTACTTCTCTTGGTCTTTTATCAACCTCTCATTGTCGGCCTTGCAGCTCTATAGTTCGACCATGAGGCTCCTCACAGTCTTAGCTAGATATGGAGGGGTCTCTACCGCTCTCCTTTCGTCAGACTCTTCGTCTCTATTGTGAGATCCATCCCCCACTTCGTGGTGCGTCACCATTCTATGCGTCTACGGTTGATCGTCCGCTTCTGTGCTTGAAAAACACTTGTTGTTAGTCAATATTTATATTCATTCATAACCAACGCATAATTCATATTTTTCAAATGCATACACACAATAGAAATTTTCATTCTTAACTTCAACTTTTGATAAAGGGGGTTAAGATAGAGGGTTACTCCTTTGAAGAGTACTTCAAATGGAGTTTCTGTGCAAATTGTTCGTGAGCCCAAGCAGGCCAAGTGTTGTAACCATGCTCTGATACCAATTTGTCACACACCCACTACGACGGCTAAATTTTTTTGTCTTTTCTTTTAGGGATAGAATCCTGAATTTCTACAGGGCCTAGCACAGACCATCCCTTCCCTTATCCTCCTTCAAGCGACCACAACCTAGCCTTAACAAAAGCATCTTTCGCAACTTGCGAGTTGGAGAGTCAAGGCTCTCGACTCCCCTTTCTCCAAACATTGATACCCGAGATGCGATACGGGTATGGATCCCTCCTCACTAGCGCCTGCTACATATAACCATAGGTTAGGCAAAACACTGGCACTACTCGCATCTTGCGAATTCGTGAGTTCGAGTGTTGAGCCCTTGTGCTCTTCCTTTGTGAATCACCGAGACACGATAAGTCAACAACTACTCGCATCTCGCGATGTTGTGAGTTGGAGTGTTGAGACTTCGTGCTCCTCCTTTGCGAATCTTTGAGACACGATAAGTCAACAACTACTCGCATCTCACGACTTCGCGAGTTGGAGTGTTGAGACCTCGTGCTCCTCCTTTGCGAATCCCCGAGACACGATAAGTCAACAACTACTTGCATCTCGCGACTTCGCGAGTTGGACTGTTGAGACCTCGTGCTCTTCCTTTACGAATCCCCAAGACACGATAAGTCAACAATGGGTTGACTCTTTCCCAGGTGACATGTGTCCACCACCTGTCACCCATTTCCACCTTTCTTTGGTCGCTTATTGTTACACCACCTGTCAACCACGCTGTCCCTGCCTAGCGAATGTGCCACGTTTTCGCACGAGCCCTCGATGCTCGACACTTCGCGACTTCTGCAGTCAAAAAGGAATTCTTTCAACCTTTGAACCCCCGATACGTGATATCACGTGGAGGTTCTGATCCAACGGTTCTCCCATGTCTTGGATCTGACGACAACGATCACGTTGTGATCTCGCGAATCGTGAGTTCATGTAGTCCTACCCTTGACCACTCCAAGTCGCGAGTCAACGAAATTCTACCCGACTGCTGCACGTCCTGTGCCAATGGATGGTTTCGAATACTTCGGGACTTTCAGGACGTTGTTGAGTCCACTCCCCTACCTATGCAAAGGTTAAGATCGACGATCAATATAGCTCCGATAGATCCTTGCATCTATAGTCCTGGATCCCATCGCTACTTGCGAAGGCTGAAAGGGTCAAGGTGTTAACACTTGCGCTCCTCCTCTAGATCCATCAGTCTTGACAGATCATGGGTATTTCCAAAAGGATTTCGAGCATTCGTCTACCAAACGATGGGGTATTCTCTTTTGATAATTGGACTCTCTATCCCTTCTGAGCTTGAATCATGAAATTCAACCTCTCGGAGCTTCAAACTCCCACGACTCCGAGACCTTAGAGAGCTACTCTTTATTGCATAAGGTTTCCAGATCCAGATCGCATGAACCTTCAGACGGTTCTTGGGCAATTGTCCCTGATCTTAGTTGAGTATTTGGGTAAATGTTCGGTATGGTTCCAAGGTTTATGGGGTAATTCTCGGGGAAGAGTACTCTCACGGAGCTTTCCCAGAATATTACGAGAATCAAGCAAACAAGATGATTCTTGGTGGAGCGAACTCTCATGCCCCAGACTTAATCATTTATACAGAAACCAACTATGGCATGTAAGTATACACATGCATCCATTATTTTCAATCTAAAACACCAAGCAATCATTCCACACAGAAATCATTATGGGTATATAAACATGAGCATGTATTCATGATATTCAATTCAAAATACAAGGCATAAAACACTTATCAGATCCACCATGCATGATGCAACTACTAAGAGGGGTGCTCGTTTCCACCCAACCGTAGGCTCAGTGACTCCAAATGGATTTACCAATAGCCACCCCCGAGCTAGATCACGATGCTTTGAGATTCAGTCTCCTACTTCCTGCTCAATGGAAGTCAAGGACGAAGGTTACTCTCCTTCTCCTATGTTCATAACTCCCTGTGTTTCCAGAGTTTCTCCAGTTCTCTTCCGCGATTCTTATCGCGCATGCTCTCTCTCTTCTACCCTTTACCACACTTCCTCTCCTTCCTTTTCTCTGCAAGATTGCGTGTGGCATGAATTTCCCTGTCTGTGGTCAGGTCTGAGAGCTTTTACGGATGGGCGGTTCACCCCCATCCCCTCATTAACTCTTGAGGAGCCTCCCCACATACCAATCTGATGGAAAATCCATTCCAGGGTTAGAGAGTTGCTTTGGTCTTTGAGCAAGTAAAAACCAATACGGTACTAGCTCGGTGGAAGTTAACGTAACCATTTCAGATCCCTTCCACCACCTCTCATTAGCCATCGTGGTCTCTTTTAGCACACCCCCCTCCCAACAATCATGCAACACATATTCATAACATAATTTACATTCATCGATCTTTTATACGAAGGTCTGTCAAATCAAACATTCACATCTTTGAGTTTTTCATGGTTCTTGGCCAATATAGTTATTTTTTTATAGACTGGGGGAAACAGGGTGTTACAACATTGTTGATTTTTCTCTCCCATATTTTGATGATCGTCTTCCCCTTTATGTATACCTACTTGAGGAAGGTACTCTTTTCTTTCCTGGCCTGTTCGATTCTTGTCATCCTCTTGGTGGTCTGTGGAGGTTTAGTCCCCTGGGGACCTCTCTTGCTATTGGTTTTCTTCATGTGTACCATCTTCACTTGCAGGTGGTAGTTTTTATGTTGGGTTCTTCCCCTGTTCTGCTTCACCTCTTTCTGGTATGTAAGGTGGCCTTTGTAATTTATTTTCTTTGGTCTGTGGTTCTTTCTATTATACCTTATTTTTTGGAGCCAACCCGGCTGTGGTCCCTTCCTTGCAATCATGGCCTACTCATCAAGGTTTTCCTTCTGGTTAGTATCCTTTGTTCCAGAGTGTGCACACTTGATGACCTCACCATAATCATTTTTCCAATGATTTTCCCTGTACGTTGTACGCCATTCATTTCACTGTCCCATAATGGTACTTGGGTGAGGTGTGCCTAGACTTGGCCCTGGTGAACCCTTTCGTCCTTTGTCCTTCGCCGCCTATAGATTATCTATTATGCTTTCCCACAGGTAGCTTCTGTACTTCTTTCTATTGACAGGACTGTGGTGTCGTGCTTTCGCCTAATGTGTGATCTGTGTCTGCATTTGTAGCCTTGTTTGATTGGTCGACAATTGGATTATGCTTGGAACCTCTGTGCCCTTTAGTTCATGTTGCGCCTCCATTCTTGCCATAATCTTCTGTGCTACTACTGGTGTCCCAGTATTTTTTCACAAGTTGGGTGCAATTTTCTCGGAATTGACCTTGCAGGATGTTGCTCTAGATTCTTTCCAGTTCTAGACTTTCGTTATCGACCCCCTCATTCACTATTCTGTCCACTAGTCCATTTGCTGACCTTCGAACCCAGCACAACTCCATAGTGATCCATGTCCGCAAGTGCTCCTAGATTTTTTGTAGTAGGTGGGCCAATCGCCAGTGCCTCTAGATTTTTCCCATTCTGGTACCATTTTGGAGTTTTCTTACTATGTTGATAACTAGCGCGGAATCTCCTTCCACTATGGTGTTTGTCATCTCCTCCCGACTTAGAATCTCCAGGCCAGTCTCCAGGGATCCGAATTCTGCGGAATTGTTGGTTGAGTTGCCCAGACTTCCAGCGTACATTCAGATGATGTTTCCTTTACTATCCTTGATTAATCCTCCCAAACCTGTTCTCCCTGGGTTTCCTTTCACCACCCCGTTGAAATTCAACTTGAGGGAGCTTGAAGGTGGCGGTTTCGAATTGCGCTCACCTACTTGGAGTTGCGGTGACCATTTGCACTGATTGGGGTTGCATCCACCATTCAGGTGGAAGATCTCTAGGACTCGGGAATCCTGATCAGTGGGTTGTGCTCTACTTACCTGGAAGTTGTGGCTCTACACCATCTCTCGTATCATGGAGATTATTGTTTCCTTCATCTTCCCTTCGGGCTGACTTTGGTTTATGAAAATGTGCCGGTTCCTTTCCTTCCATATCGACCATATGATCATTCCTGGGGTGAGGATCCAATAGAGATTAACCTCTTCTTGTTCGTTGTAGTTCTCTTTCCAGAGATTGATGGTTGCGGCAATGTTACCTCAGACCTGTCGAAATGGTGGAAGATACTTTCCACCTAGTTCCAAAGTTCTGCAGTGTAGGCACATTCCTCGAGGAGGTGGTTTGTTGTTTCTTCTTGGGCTTGACAAGGATGACATCTTGATGGACCTGTGAATCCCCTTTTCCTTAGGTTATCCCAAGTTAGAATGCAGTTGTGTAGTATTAGCCATTGGAAAATTTTTATTTTTGGCCATTGGGGGTTGTTCCAAAGCTTATCCCAGTGTTGCGTTGGGTCTTCTTGGTCTAGGTTCGCCATATAGTGTCAAACGTATTTCAGGTTGAATTCCCCTCTGTCCTTTTGTCCCCACCTCAACTAGTCCTCTCCTTACTTGACTATTATTTTCCATCTTCCCAGTTCCTCCTCCACATCTTTTAATGTTGTTGTGGGTGTATCATTGTTCTGTGGAATAATCTTGTCCCAGATTCTCCATTTGTTGCAGTCTGTTTCCTGTTTCCAGTATTGGTAGACGTTGATTTTACCTTGCGTGATTAGCTCCCATTGGAGTATCCCTATGTCCGAGTTCTCCATCCTTAGTTCCTATTTCCAAGCGTCCTCCCAGAATCTGGTTGTTCTTCCACTCCTGATTTCCTAGAAGATGTGTGTCTGAATCCAGGCTTTGTTGCGCTAGGCTAGCTTCCATATCGCTGACCCTTCGCTGGTTCCTCCGAAGTGGAGCATGTCCTGATCGCGAATGTCCAGGGCATACTTTGCCTTCCATAGGTTTACCCAAGGTGTAGTAGTTTCTTTGACCCAACACCACCAGAGTTTCGTGCCATATGCGTTATTGGTCATTTGTGGGTCTTGTAGCCCCAGGCCTCCTTTGCTTTTCAGCCTACAGACTTTCTCCCAAGCCACCAGGGCCCATTTTATCTTTGTTTCCGCGCCTTGCCACAAGAAGTCCCTATGGATGGCTCTTATTTTCTGTAGGATCCCCTATGGAGTGGGGAAGATGGACATCATAAAGGTTGGGATTGATTGTAAAACAGACTTGGTTAGGATCAGTCTGCCTGCTAGATTGAGGGATCTATACGTCCAATTTTTTACTCGCTCCGGTAACCTGTTTATTACTCCTTCCCAAGTTGACATTTTGTACACTTTGTCTGTCAATGGAACCCCCAAATACTTGGTTGGGAGTGTTTTTTGTTCAAAGCCTAGAATGTTGGTCAAATTCCTTTGGATAGTTGGATTGGTATTGAAGAAGAAGATCATCGACTTGGAGTGGTTGATCTCAGTGCCCGAGGCTTCCCCAAAATCTTCTAGGATTTGTTTGTAGGCTTTGGCTTCCTTGACCATGGGTATTTCATGGAGTAAGGTATCATCCACAAATTGTTGGTGTGTTGAAGTAGGGCAGTTTTCGAAGGGTTTGAGCCCGTTATTTCCCCAGTTGCGGTTGCACTCTTTATGCTCCGGCTGAGGCCTTCCATCACCATAATGAATAGGAAGGGGGACAATGGGTCTCCTTGTCTGATACCTCTCATGGGCCAGAAAGGTTTGGTCGGGGCTCCATTGATTAGTAGCGAGTAGCTTGTTGTGGATAGGAGACTGGCAATCCAACTGATCCAGTGCTGGGTGAAACCAAAGGCTTCCAAAGTCTTGACCATATAGTGCCAAAATTTTTTATCATAAGATTTTGCTAGGTCCATTTGTATTACCATTCACCCCCTCTTTTGAAGCTTCAAGGTGTGAATGATCTCATGGGCCTGGATGATGTTGTCCATTATTTGTCTTTCTTCCACAAAGCTTGCCTATTCTTGTGATATCAGTGAAGGTAGGAGGGGTTTCAGTCTATTTTCTATGAATTTGGAGATTATCTTGTAAACCACATTGCATAGCGCTATAGGTCTGTACCGATCAGGGGTTTTGGCTTCATTTTATTTGGGTATTAGTGTGATCATTGTGGCATTTAGTGCTTTAAGGATGGAGGTGGACCTTCTAGATTCTTCTACTACCTTGTAAATGTCATGTTTGATGGTTTCCTAGTAGGCTTTGAAGAACTCCACTATGAAGCTATCTGGACCTGGTGCTTTCCCACTGGGCATTTCCTGGAGAGCCTGGTCAACTTCTTCCATGGTAATAGGTTTGTTTAGGGAGATGTTTTGTTCCTCTATGACCAGGCATGGAATATGATGGGTTATCCTTTGAATGGCCCCCGATCTATATTGGTGAGGTTCTTGGGCTATCTCGTTGAAGTGTTTGAAAAAAGCGGTTTCAATCTCCTGATGTGACTCATGCTCGATTCCATCTTGGTCCTTGATCTTCAGGATTTTGTTATGGGCTCTTCTAGCCATGGTTGTTCTATGTAAAAACTTGGTGTTCCACTCTCCCTCCTTTAGCCATCAGATGCGGGAATTTTGATGCTAGAGTGTTTCTTCCTGCTGGCATTGCGCCTCCCAATATTGTGTCATTTGGATCTCTTCCTTTTTATGGTCCTCAGTATAGCCTTTCTGCATGCAGGTTTCTTGGAGTTTTTTCATTTTTTCTTCTATGTTGTTTTTCTCTTTGTTTATATTCTCGAAGGTATCCATGTTCCACTCTTTGAGATTGTTTTTTATGTACTTAAGTTTCTTATGAAGTTTGAACATCCTTGACCCTTTCTCTGGTTTCTCCTCCCACCACCACTGTTTGATTCTTTCCTTGAAAGTCGGGTGATCAATCCAAACTTTCTCGAATCTGAAGGGTCTGTTCTTTGGTGTTGTTTGGAATCCTACTTCCAGTTTCACTGGCTAGTGATCAGATCCACCCCAGGGAAGGATGTTGCAATCTAAGGTTATCCCCTGCATAATGATTGACTCCGATATAAGGAATCTGTTGAGCCTTGTAGCTACCTGAAACTGGTTCATCCGTTTATTGTTCCAGGTGAACTGGCCATTCTTAGTTTTGAGATCTACTAGCTCTGCTCTATCGATGGGCTTTGAAAACTCCTCTACATCCTGATCCAATATTCTTGTACCACCTTTCTTCTCCGGAAGTGAGGTGATGATGTTGAAGTCCCCTGCCAGGATCCAATGGAGGTTGGTGGATCGGGATTGTTATCCCCGTTTTCTAGGGATAACTAGGAGATCATGTCTCGAGGCCCACAGGTCCTAGACATGGAGTACCGAGAGCAGGATTGACTTGAGCATGGCCCTGGAAGGCCCATCCTTCTTTTTCTTCACCAGACTTGTCCTGTTAGCAGCAGCAGCTTCCATCACCATCAGCTTGCACTTGCATCAGAGAAGACTCTTGCTCCATGAGGTAATTGGTCCAAGGTATCATGGTATGTGTCATGTTTGATCATTATAAACTTCTTATATATGCATCAGTTTCCTTACATTTTTGACAACTGCTTGGATCTTACACTAATCCACTTGACCATTGTTGGGGGGATTAACGGGGTGCCCTAGCAAGCTTGTATTTATGGGTTTTGGTTAGCCACCAGGGGGGATTTGCAGAGCCATCATCCACTCCCACCATTCTATCACTTTACATCTGATCTCCCACACATCCATCCCATTCCCCTAGTTTGGCCATTAGGATGACCTTTGAGGGTTACACTTTGTCTTATGGGAAGAAGGGGCTAAAGGCCCAGAGGGTAAAAGCAACTGGTAAAAGATAAAAGCCATAGGAAATAAAACCTAGAGATGCTTTGCCCAGGGATCCCCGAGAAGGCAATAAAATGTCTCTCAATAAGAAACAGAAGGGACCCTAAGAAAAATAACAAAAAACAAGACCAAACGAAGAGGATGGGAGGTCTCATCACGAGCCACCCCATTATGTTCATAGGTATCTAGCAGTATGAAATTTCCATTATCTGGTCACCACGCCAGGGAAATGACCTTTGGTTGCATGGCTAAGGGAAAGGGGGTCTCATCACGAGCCAGCCTTATCATTTCTGCAAAAATACCAGTGGGTAACACTGTCAGCTCTAGTCACCACGCCAAGGCAGTTTCCTCTGGTCAGACCTTGAAGTAAAAAGAAAGAAAAGCAATAAATAAAGAATAAAGGCAATAAAGGGGCTTGGAAAAAGTGCATCCATGACGGGTACAACTCACCTCCTACAAAGGCACCCACTGACAACACCTACCCCTAGTCTTACTATGATCTGACATCCCTAAACCATATCACTTCATGTACATGGCTTGAATTATCTTCTGTGGAAACTTTCCTTCTCTTATGGATACTTGCCCAATAGGTTGTTCTGTCTATTCCTTTGACTTTGTATAGTAGATCAGTGTAATGTCTTTGAGCTCTTAGATGATATGCTAGGGATTTTATGCATGTATTTGATAAATTTGATGATGAAATATGATTGACATTGCTATTGTCCCAAGGACTGATGAGCCCATGGAGGGCGTAGTTTTTGATGTGTAGGACCATACCCGACGGAAAGGTATCTGTGGACCGGTACACATGGGGATATGATTAGCTCGGACCTCCATGGGGATGAAGAGCCCATCAGATGGTTGCTGGATTGCAGAGACAGGACAACTTTATGATGAGCCATTGCATGAGAAGAAAGAAGGAATTTCAACTTAGGACACTTTGGCAGAGCCCGACGTAGGGGGGATCACCCACTGTAGATGGGACGTTTGCCTTTGATGGATAGGACATCACCTGAGAGAGCTGGATGTTATCTAGAGCATGTGGCAGGGTGCTGAGGTCATTTGGCACTTGTGGCAGCTTGGAGGAGGCCTGGAAGGGCCAACATTTGTTTTTTTGGATGCTGTGATTGCCCAAAAAGGGCCAACGTCTCCCTCAGAAGTGCTTGACGTCCCTTTTTTAGCTCATTTTATGACATTTTCTGGCAATTAATGTAAAAACAGTGTAAATTTTGTAGTCAGCCTTGTCGACTGTTTTAATGACCTTAAATTTAATTCAAAGGTCATAGATTGGTATAAATAGATGACGTTTTTCCTCATTTTAAACGTAACATAACTCACTCTCCTATGAGAGATCTACTTTTAGTCTTTTGTCTTGGTATTTTTCTCTTGGAAGTGAGGCCCAACTCTTGTGGAGGATTCTTCTTGGCATTTTTATGGTGTTTATCTCATTGGAAGGTTTACAA
>CBVK0101782484.1:0-16517 GCA_900067695.1 Picea abies
GCTCTTCCGATCTCACGCCTCCCTCTCATTTTTCCTTCGAGAACCAAAGGTGTGATCAAGGAAATTAATGTCGATAGGTTGGAAGAGCCAATTTGTGCCTTCGCACACGCTGGAGATAAGGTCTCCATTAAGTGGTTGACGGTAGGAGGGATCTGCATCTGATTTAGAGAAGATTTCCATCATTGTAATTTTTCCAATAGACAAGCATTTTGAATGGTGATTTGACACCACTATCTTAGCTTCGATTGAATGTCGTTGATCCCCTCTTGTATAAATCTTGTATTGTTACCAGTAGTGAAAAGAAAAAATTGTATGTAGGGGGAGAGAGTCGATACTCGATAGTAGTCCGGACTCACATACTATAATGGACATTCCACCATTAATAGAAAAGAATAGTATTTCCTATTTGTTAATTTTTGTGTAAGGATATTGGGTTAGGAATGTCACTTGTATGCATTTGAATTGTAGATAAATGTTAGAAATCGTTTGCAGGGATAAAGACACAATTTTCTATCTGTAAGTGTGTTGGATTAAGTCTAGTTCTCTAGGCTAAGTGTAAGGAGTGCGCGACAGAGGGTGGAAACTCTGTAAGCTGACGCAAGGAGTGCGTGTCTAAACTTAGTGGAGTCAGAAGAGAAGCTGCCAAAAGGGCACACCAGGATAATTCACAGACTCAGGAGGAAATTTCAAGGTGGTTGGGTCCCTTGGAAAGAAAGACTATGTAAGAGGAAGCACAGTTCAGAGTTACTGAACACTCTGAAACACTTTTCCAGGAGGGAATCAAGCTAGTGTAAGTGTGCACAAGAACAACACGGTTGGAAGAGTTGGAATCCCTAAGTGAACCCCAAAGTTGTAGAACACTTTGAGGAAGGAAGGCTTTGCAAGAGTGCAATGACAAAGGAAAGGAGATGCCTTAAGATGCTCAGATAGGCTAAGGGAGATGTCATTGAAAATCATGGCCAAGAGCAAGGAGTGTGTCGAGGAGACTGTAACTCCATCTTACAAGCTCAGGAGGAAGAGCGAGAAGCTACCAGGAGGGAATGAGAAAGTTCATTGAAGGACATAGAAGAACAGGGAACCATGAGGGTTTTCAAGGTGAGAAAAGTCACAGGAGAGCTTGCGTAGAACTCTGAAAGGAGTGTAAAAGAAGTTCAAGAATAACCTAAGTCTTGAAAGAGGAATTTGCGCTAAGTTTCAAAGGGGTCGAGGACTTTTCAAAGTCTTGAAAATCGTGAAATTGTCCATCGTCTGAGGAGATAGGTGGTAGAATATCGAGAGGTTTGGGAGCATGAACTTCAGAAGGTTTTCCAAGAGAAAACAAGGATCTTCGTGAATTCATGCAGAGTGATTCGAATCCAGGCCATTGGATCCGAAAGGACATGTGGCAGAGATCCAAGTATTTCGGAGGAAGAACCCTTCGAGAAAATTCAAGAGGAGAATACATGAAGAGCTGGGAGCCAAGGAAATCCTAGCCATCCATTGAGATAGGATACATGGCAAGAAATCAGTAGTTCGTTGATTCACAAATTGAAAAGGAAGGAGTTGAGAGAAGAGAGGACTCGCGATGTCCAAACTCATGATTTAATCCCAACTGTCAAACGTGAGAAGAACGTGGACCGTAGATTTGGTCCTGGAGAATCTGTTGATTCGAGAATTGAGAAAAAGGGTGCAAGAAATTCACGGAAGTCCCAAAGCACAGGGTCATGAAGGGAGCTAGCCCATAGTCATAGTCTGTGATCACATCAAGGAGGGAGCCTCACAGAGAGAGCTAGCATCCGTTGGTGTTAATATTTTAAAAGTGCTAAGGAGAGGGTCTGCGGGTGCCACACAACCTGTGTCGAGAAGGTGAAGGGCCTGTGTCAAGTTAAATTGGTTCCCATTAGGAGCCCTACGAACCATTCAGTTCAGTGACTTGAATGATCCTCGAACAGGATTTCGAGCAGCCTCGAATCTGGAGGGAAGAAGGGGGGGTCTGTGCCAAGATAGGAAAAAGGTTGAAGTGTTTCAGATCAGACAATGGAGGTGAATATTGCAACAATGAGTTTGATGATTACTATTCATACCATGAAATTCGTAGATATAATACAGTTCTAGGAACACCACAAGAAAATGGTGTGTTAGAAAGGATGAACAAGACAATCATGGAGCGTGCAAGGAGTATGATATTGCATCTTGGGTTTCCCTTACAGTTCCGGGTAGATGTTGTAGATATTGTTGTTTACTTAATAAACATAGGGCTTTCAAGCTCTTCTAATGGTGGAATTTCATAGGAGGCATGGAAATGTAATAAGGTAAACTATTATTTTCTGAAGACTTTTGGTTGTGAAGAATTTGTCCATATTGATAAAGAAAATAGAACAAAGCTTGAGGCAAAATCCAAGAAGTGTACCTTTATTGGATACAATGTTAATGATTTTGGTTATCTCTTATGGGATTATGAAAATCACAAAATCATTAGGAGTAGAGATGTCATATTCAATGAGAAGGTCATGTAAAAAGATTAGTTGCAGGGAAATATACAAGAAAAATAAAAACCAAAATACATAGTGTTTGATGAGATCACTGAAAAATAAATTCCAAAGGTACCAGAAAATCAAAATGTACAACAACAGAAACAACAGGTACCTCAAATTTTTGCAAGTGTTGTTAGAATATCTACCAAGTTAAGTAGACTCCCTGAATCATAGTCTCCTTCATTGTATTATTTATTGTTGACCGATTCTAGTGAACCAGAATGTTATAAAGAGACAATGAAGGTAGACACTAAAAAGAAGTGGGAGAAAGGCATGAAAGAGGAACTGGATTTCTTGGAAAATTACCAGACTTGAGACTTGGTTCAGTTGCCTATAGGAAAAAGAGCATTGCAGAATACATTGGTTTACAGGTTGACAGAAGAAGATGGAGGTAAAAAGTGGTACAAGGGTAGATTTGTTGTAAAGGGGTTTGCACAAAAGAAAGGTATAGATTTTGATAAAATGTTTTCTCCTGTTGTTAAAATGACTTCAATTAGGACTATTTTAAGTATTTTGGCAGTAGAAGATTTGCATATTAAATAGTTAGATGTAAAAAAAACTTTTCTCCATTGGGATTTGGAGGAAGATATTTATATGTGTTGGGCACTTTAATTGTCTAAATGAATAGAAAATTATGGTGTTCAATATAAATTGTCAACCCAGGGAAGTCTGTTATTTCAAGATAATTGTGCATAGTCTATGCTAGATTATGGAAGCAACACTAATCTAATTGTAGTAGGGAAAAAGAAACAAAAATTATTACTAACACAATTATGCTGACACAGCTGGAGTTCTACAGAATTGAAATCAAAAATTGAAATCTAAACTGATGAATGTATATGAATTCTAGATTACCTAGTCTAATCTAACTTTCTATTTTATTTTTGCAGAAAGAAGTTATTTACTAATTGCATAAAGAAATCTACTTATTGCAAGAAAGTAATCCACACTTTTATTTTCTTTTACTTGAAAACAAGATTTTAATCTAATGCAGAAAAAGGGAAAGCATTTCTCCAACAGTGTTCATCAATTGACTTTTAATTCTCATGAGACAAATTTATGTGCATCTAATAGGAAGGAACTAGACTATAACAACAATTGTATTCTAGAATTGTTTAACAGATAAACCATTCACATTAAAAAAACTATTCTGGAATTCAAAAACAGAGGGGAATCTGTGAGGAAGGTGGGCCCTTTCCTTCTCATTGAATCTTCTCAAATAAATAGGCTACAGTCTACTAAAAAAATTCAATCCACTCTTCTATTGATTTGCCAAAATGTTGTGTACAATAAGCTTTACTTAACTTCACTTTCTCACAGTTAGAATCCATGCCTCTGATTACAAAAGATATTCTATTTAAATTCAGAGTCATTCAGTTAAAAAAAACTCAGAATAGCCTTGATAATCCCTGATTCTCAAGATGTTTGTATGATATCATTAATACAAGATCTAGAACTAATATTGTAAGTTGAAACATGTAATAGTAGGTGTAGCAGCTTTCCGGATCGGTGGCATTTGTTGCAGCAGTCATGTAACAGTAGAATTGGTGGCACCTATTGTAGAAGTCATGTAACAACTTCCAGGATTGGTGCATAGCTGTAACAGCTTCCAAGATTGGTGCATAGCTGCAACATTTTCCAATATTAGCGCATAGCTGTAACATCTTCCAATATTGGTGCATAGTTGTAATAGCTGGTGTAACAATAATGACCATTCTTTAAGACTTGGTTGTTCTATTCATTTCGATCATTAGTTGAATCTTTTTATGGGTAAAACATGTGAATGTTACCAATCAAACATGCTAAGTAAATGAAAATATAAAAGCAAGATAAATGATTCATACCTTGGGAAAAAAAGGTCTTAGCATGCATTATAGTAGGCATTATCTTAGAGATGATAAGTTTGAATAAGCAAAATATGTGATGAAAAAGGGACATTTCTGGGTCCTAACATGCCCCCAACTGAAGACATTGCATTTCCTCATGCAAAACACATTCAAACCTTACTTTGTAGTTGAATTAGGGAACTGGCTCCTCCAATGCAAAAATGCTAAGATAAATTGATAAGTGCCTGTATGGAAAAATGTTGTGCTAAAAAGAAAATCTGTGGTGTCAACAATCTGTCTGAGTTGCTTTGTCTTGAAGAATAGAATCAGTTTGAGTTGCTTGACTAACAACTCGTGAGGGAAACATAGGTTCCTGTTTGAAAGCTGTTGGTAAACCAACATTTGCCTTATGACGTTGAGATCTCCTCAGTTGTGATGTTCTATGTGTAGCAGTAAGTGCATGTTCAGTCTTGACTGAGAGAGTTGCTAGTCCTCCAGCAACCGACACTTTTACTATCTTATAACCTGCCTCAAAGTTTATGTTTCCACACTCAAAGAGCATGAGTTCTTTATTTCTGTCCATAACAGCTTTTGTTAGTGCTAGGATGTCCAAAGTAATCCCTTCTGGATTCTTCTAGAGAGCTGTCTCCAATTCTTGTTTCAGGGTATGTAACTCTCCTTTGAGGCTTTCATTTTCTGTTATGAGTGCAACAATTTTGGAGTTTTCTATAGTCCATATCTTTCTCTCAATTTGGGCAAACAATTGGGCAAGTGGAACATCCTCAGCATTATTTGTAACTGGTTCTTGTGGAGCAGTTATACTGTCAATAGTTGTTTCTGGTGGAACAACAGTTTCTTTTGTAACAGCTGGGTCTATCATGACTGCTTCTTGTGGAACAACTTCATCCTGCCTGACTTGTTCTTATATACTAGTCCCATTGTTTGTAGCTATCTCTACTGGCACTCTTAGTTCACTAGAAGAGACTGGTTCTTGTGTGATAGTCTGTTCATCAATCATAGAGGATAATGGATGAAGATTAGGAATATCTTGTTCCATAGATTTCCATCCAATTGCTGCTTTTGCAAAGCTAGTAGACCTGGTTTTTTTCCTAGGTAAAATAGAAACGAAAGCAAAGGCTTTCTTCTTCGTTGTTGGAGGAGGAACATGTTGTTCTTCCTCAACCACACACGTAGGAAATTCAGATATACCTAGGTCTACTATGATCTGGACATCATTACTTGACGTATGATGCACAAAATCATCATGCGGAGTCGATGATTCTACTGCGATTGGAGTACATTCAGTTTGAATTGAGAGAATAGTTGCTTGCAGTTCTGGGCACAAAGTAAAACTTGGTATACGTATCTCTGTAGAGTTCTTTGTCACAGCAGAAGAAGGTGTTTGATTTGCTACTGATATAATTGGGTCAAGGTATTTCCAACATTTTCCCTTGAATGGACATTTTCTTTTTTGAGATAATCTACCAGCAGTGATAGTAGGTGTTTTCACCCAATTCGTCACTTGGTTAGCAAATAAAGGGTGCTTACATGCCCAGTTGGGTCTTGTTGAGCATGACAGATGTAGAGGAAAGAGTTAGAAACATGAAATTCCTTGAGAAAATGATGTTTCTTCATGGATTTTTATAGCATGGCATTGGGTGATTATGTAACTCCTTTGAGGTGTGAAAAGGGGCTCTTTAGGGCTCAATTAGGTCTTTGACCAGCCTACCATGTGGATTCAGCTCAGATTTGATGGTCAAATCAGGTTGGGAGCTGGTCCATAAGTGGTTGGGAGGCCTACCAATTCAATAAATGCACCGTTTAGCAGGTGCGCGGGTTTGTTCGCTAACAGTCGCGCATCGTGCGCGCATGCGTGCATTGTACGTTCCTGTTCTGCGCATATGCGCACACACCCATTTTTTGTAAAGTGCCCTTCAATTTTTGGTTACTTTGTATAGTTTTTGACCCTTTTGCAATGCTGTGATATTAATCCAGTGCCATGAATGACTTCATTCTTGTTTTGATGATGCTGAGTTCTTGTCGCCATGTGCGGACGAAATTTCAGTGATAACAGATGCCCCTTGATGGATGAGGTTAGGAGCATACGTATATCCGAAATCCATCAATGTTTCTTCTACTGAGAATGTTGTTGTAAGGGAGAGCAATAGTGGGACCGTGTAGAGCAATCCGTTGGAGAAGAAAGGAACTAGTAGAACCTGACCTTCCATAAGGTGCGTAACAATACAACTGTGTACAAACGAGGTGGGCATGCCCCATGCTCATGTTATGTAACTCTGAAAAAAGATGACTGAAATGTTGGTGTAGACAACTGCAGCGCCCTCAGGGGCAGTAATGATAAAGGCAGAAGACAATTCTGCAAAGGAACATACTCTGAACAATAGGCAATGATCGCGGTAATAAGAAGCGACGGTGATGCGGGCATTGATGACCCTACCAAGTTCAGAGGTCTTCGGAAAATGATAAAAAGAACTGTGATAGTTGCAAAGTAAGACCCACTGTAACATGAGAAAGTGTTGGCGTCGAATGTTATGGGGGTCAATGACATCAGGGAGCAATGGTGTTTCCCCCTGTGCCGTCCGAGATCTCTCATTGAATGGAAAATGAGAATCAAGATACTGTCGCCCTTCTGGAAAATTGTGCTGATGTCGACAAAAGGGGGACGTGACTCCCAGAAGCAAAGGGCTTCATGGAATCTACGGAGGTGAGGAAGTGGCAGAGGTACATGGATGAAGTCAAGAAGTGGGAAGACTCAAGACTGCCCGTGGTTGGAGGGTGTATGATATAATGAGTGGCCTCAACCATGTGACAAGGTCGAGTGTCAGGGGGACGCCAAGACCGAGGATAAATTGTGCCAGAGGCGGGACAAGGTGAAAAAATTCAGAGGGTAAAGGCAAGTGACCTGTGAAGTACTCTGAAGATATGGAAGATGCCGGCAAGGGTAAATGAGAAGAAATGCTCCAACCAAGGGTGACATGGGTTGCGTGTGGCCAAAAAAGAAAGCAAGTCGCCAAGGGTGATGACCAAAAAGGAAATGACTGAAAATAAAGGTGTTGGTACAATAAATAATGAATAATTTGGGGAAAAATGTACAAATACAGAAATGGGTGCCCCAGTGTGAAATGAATGCCCCAGGGAGGGCAGAGATTTCTTGGAAAACTGATGAAGGGTGGGGGCCCCATTGGTGAGTTTCTGTATGAGGTAGGTGAAATGAAGATAGGTTCGCAGATGGGCAAACTGATGGTGGATGAAATGGAGGATTCATGATCCTGCGGAGGTGCAGGTAAAAAGAATAGAACCATAAAGCAATGATCTGGGAGTCCATATGGGAAGCTAGAAAAATAAGGAGAAGAAGTATGTGGTTGATCTGCGACATGATGAAAGACTATCGGGACTCCCATCCCTAAAGGGTAATGAAGAACAACATGAGTGTCGAAAGTGCCAAAAGGTGCTATGCATGGGACAACTCATGTGGGTAAGAAAGCGACCGGGTAACAGTACCGAAGATGCAAATGGAGGTGTGAGTACTGCAGAGCCAGGAATGGGTATCCTAAAGGCCAATATCAGAGGGTGTGACTGGAAATGTAAATGCGATACAGCGGGAAAGACTACATGCCAGTGTTGAGTATATACCTGAAGGAATGATGTTGAGGGAGGATGATCAAGTACCTGCACAGAGAACAACCAAATACCCAAAGTGAACAATATCTAAAGAGAATAAAAGATATGAGCATGTATTAGATAAATGTGACAATGCGCGTGCGTACCTGACCATGATATGAAAAAAAGGCGCCCCAGGGGCTCAGGATGAAAAGTGACCCAAGGACAGCGGTGATGTAGGTGGCGGGATGCTGAGCCCGTGGCTGAAGACGGTTCGAAAAATGGACACCTTGGGCTCCTAAAATGGTGAGTGGAAGTTTGGAAAAAGGCCTATATATAGCTGTAGGGCCCACATTGCCACCTCAGTTGTACCTGCTGCAACAGTGACTGGACGAGCATATTTCAGAGGATATTTGGTGATTAAGGGAGGACGAGGCAGCCAATCGACATGCTGCGAGTTTCAGATTAGTAGTCTGATCGTCCTGCATAGAAATAGGTTTTCAATTTGTGGGCAGGGTAGGTACGGGGGGGTGACCAGAGAGGTTTTTATATATATATGAGTATACATATTTTGAGAGCCTGATGTTGTCTACATGTATTTTTCTTTGATGATGATGATGTCTATTCTATCTATATGCTGTGACAGGATGTATGAGATGTTTATGTATGTGTAGCTTGATGTGATATATTCCAATCTAACACCATGTTAGCTATTTCATCTGTTGTTTGATTCAATTGTCTTGGAATATGGGTAAATGTAATGGAATCAAAATGTCGAGATAATAATCTAACCTACAGGTATTTGCGAAAGAGGCACAGATCACGTACACGGTATACATTGTTGAGCTGGAGAACGACTAGTTGAGAGTCGAGGAAAACGCTAAGGTGACGAATATGATGATGTTGGGCGTCGGTCAGGAGGCCAATGACAGCAGTGTATTCGGCTTGGTTGTTAGTTGCTGGCCCCAAACAGATGCCTCTTGAATGTATCATTTCGTGTGAGGGGGTGTAGAGAGCCCAAGCAACCGAAGCGAGATTTTGTGTCCAACGGCTGGCGCCGTCGGCGTAACTGATGTGGTAAGCTGGTGGAGGAAGCATCTGTCAATAGCACAAAGGATAGTTTAGACGAGAGGGAAGGAGAAAAATATTAAAAAATGCTAAACAAGAAAATAACCTAAAGTAGCATGACTACGTTTAAGCATAAAATTTCTTGAGGTATAACCCATTGAAGGGTTCCTTGAGTGAGAGGCCTTCGGGGGAGGCCAGGATGTATGTGCCTTTGGTGAGGCAATGTTGGATGATGTAAGGGCCATGCCAGAGTGATTCAAATTTTCCATGGCCAAAGGTATCATGGGTGATATCATAGGCCAAGACGAGGTCGCCTTCGCAAAATGACCGAAGGTTGACATGGCGATCGAAGGTAGCCTTGGATCATTTTTTAGCTGCCTCGTTGTTCTGTAATGAAGATCGATGATCTTCATCTAGAGACTCCAAGTTCAGCAAGCGCTGCTCCATTGGAGCAGTGTCAAGTAAAAGATCAATTGCGGTGTGGAGGGTGGGAATTTCGCACTCGATGGGAAGAGTTGCCTCGACCCCATGGACTAAATGAAATGGCGTGAAACCCGTAGTAGTCTTTATTGCCATTCGATAAGCCCATAGCGCAGAAAATAACATATGGTTCCAATTGGTCTTATGTTTATTAATCATGCACTGTAACATGGTCTTGAGGACTTTGTTCACTGCCTCAACCTGTCTATTTGACTGAGGGTAATATGGCGTGGTACCCATGGTCGGAAACGAGTTGGCGTGGTACTCCAAACTGGGATATGACGTGGTTAAAGAAAAAAACGCGCTGTAGTGTCAGCGGTGTTGTTGAAGGTGGGCATAGCTTCGGCCCATTTGGTGAAGTAATCGACGGCGACAACAATGTATTTGTGACCATTGCTGGAGGGGGGATTACAAGTCATAAAGTTGATGCCCCATTTACAAAAGGGGCCTGCAGTAATGACAGGATGAAGTAGAGCGGGGGGAGCGCGGGCTTTGTTGGCATAGAGCTGACATTGCTCACATCGTTTCACGGCATGAATGCAATCATGAAACAGGGTAGGCCAAAAGTGACCGGCTCGGATAATATTTTGCACGATTGAGATACCAGAAAGATGGCCCCCATAGGCGCTGTTGTGGCAGTCGTTTAAGACTCTGTCGGCCTCATCAATAGTCAGGCAGCGACGAAGAATTGTGTCGACGCCCCGCCAATATAGGATGTCGCCGATGAGGAGGTAGCGGGGGGGCTGATGGTGAATGCGCCGACGATCATCTCGTGATAGGTGGTTACCGAAATTTTGAGTTCGTAGGTAGACGAGAAGGTCGCCATACCAAGGATTATCAGAAGCGATGCGAAAGAGATGTTCGTCAGGGAAGTCGATGTTGACGGGGGCACTAGGTGTGTCAGAGGGAAGGGCCGTGACAAGTTCAGCGAGAACGAGGGCCTTCTTACTCTTAGGTGTTGAGAACTCGAGTTCATACTCCTGAAGGATAATGATCCATCGAGTGAATTTTTCGTTAACTTGGCGACGGATGAGCAAGTATTGCATAGGGTTGGAATCTGCGATGACCTTGGTGGTGCGAAGCAGAATGTAATGGCGCAGTTTCTGGACGACAAGGACAACTACAAGAGCAAGTTTCTCTTTGGTTTTATACTTCAAGGGTGGCCCTGAGAGGTTCTTACTAACGTAGTAAATGATGTGTTCACGATTGTCATCTCTGAGCTGGACAAGGACGCCGGCTACTGATACAGCTGATGCTGATATGTAGAGGATGTAGAAGCAATTGTAGTCAGGTGCACTAATCAAAGGTGCATTTGAAAGTGCTGCTTTAATATCGTCAAATGACTGTTAGGCATAGTCGTCCCAATGAAAAGGGATGTTGTGACATAGTAAGCGAAGGAAACCATGTGCGCAGATGGCGTAATCAGGGACAAAGCGTCTCAGAAAGTTAGCTTTGCCCTGTATACTCTGCAGTTGTCATAAATTCCGAGGAGGTGGAATTTCGGTGATAGCTTTGACTTTAAGGGGGTCCACAGTAATGTCGCTTTGGGGAACGATAAAATCGAGGAGGCGCCTGACGGTGACACAAAAAACACACTTGAGAGGGTTCAAGCGAATGTTGTACTGACGACACCGTTGAAAGATGATTCGTAAATCATCGAGGTGCTGGGTGCGTTTCTTGGATCGAGCGGTGAGGTCGTCCAAGAAGGCGAGAATGATTGCAGCCAGATCATGAAAGATGTATGTCATGGCCCGCTGGAAAGTTGCGCCAGCATTTTCTAAGCCGAAAGGCATGACACGATATGCAAAAGTACCCCATGGGGTAATGAATGCAGTTTTGTACTGATCGGCTGGGTGGATTTGAATTTGGTTATAGCCAGAGAATCCGTCCATAAAGGAGAGAGCCTCGTGGCCAGTGCAGTCATTGATAGTTTGATCGATGAAAGGCGTTGGAAAGTTGTCTTTTGGACATGCGTTATTGAGATCGCGAAAGTCGGTGCAAACACGGATAGTGCCCTATTTTTTGTCGACGGGTACAGGGTTGGAAACCCATGAAGTGTAAGCGATGGGGTAAATAAATCCGGCCGTACGTAATTTGTCAATTTTGGCTTTGATAGCCGCAACTTTGGCTGGGTGTAGCGGTCGCTGTTTCTGGTGAACTGGTGTGATGTCAGGCCAGGTGTCGATGCGATGCTCGATAATAGATGGGTCAAGGCCAGGCATCTCCGTGTATGACCAGGCAAAGATATCCCTATATTCTTGGAAGAGGGCTTTATATGTCGCGATTTCCTGAGGAGTGCAAGCGACTCCAATGATGATTTCTTCGATGATGCCATCTTTAATGGAAATGTCAATTTTGATGGTGGGGGAAATGTTGGCCAGATTACCTTCTTCAAAAGCATCGGGTGCAGGAATGGGATTGTTGAACCAATTGATAGGCCCGGAGGGGATAAAATCTTTGGTTTCGACCGCATAAACGGGGTTTTGACTAGGAGGCATGAGGGATTACCGTGGAAGGAAGAGTGCACGATGATGTAGTGCATCCCAGGGAGAGTCCGGGCATTGTATCTCTTCCAGTATTTCTTCGTCGCATTGGAAACGACAGGAATATAATGTATCGTGAGGAGTGATCGCAGTGACAGTGTGATTGCCCCCTGCTGAAGAAACAGAGGGGGTAATGCTAAGAGAGGGTGAGGGTTCACTCGACATAAACCATATATTGAGGTACTGAGGGGTACCCGTGGTGGTGGGATGGAGAGTCTCCATAGGGGAATGAGCAGGAGAGTTGGGGGGGTTGCGGGGTAAATCCTCAGAGACGTCATCTAAGAACCATGGAGGCATTGGGAGTGGCTCGGGCTCAAGCGAAATGACATGGAGATTCGCCAGTGGCGAAGTAATGTCAATTACTACCTCTGTGGGCTGATGCAGCATGGCCAATTGATGTTGCCGATATTCCAGGATCATAGGACACTGGTATGTAAAATGTGCTAGTGAATCGCAGAGAGAGCAAGGGCATATCATGCATTCATTGACTGAAGTGGTGACATAACGGATGTCAGTGATATTTGAAGAGGACGTAGTAGGGCATGGGTTGTTCTGGAAGTTCTGGCGTACACCCACTAATGTTTGTCGAAAGCATGGCAGTGCTGGGCAATGATGGGTGTAATGGCCATATTCGGAACAGATAGCACACGTGAATTTAGTCCTCAACCCTTTACTACTGGAAGGCGTGGTGGTAGTAGTGGGATTAACAGTAGTGACGGGTGTTGTGGGATTTTGATTAAGGGGAATCAAATTCCGTAATTCTGGTAGTGATGGGCAGTTGTTGGTTTGGTGACCCTCTTTCTCACATAGTGCGCAAGGTGGTGGGATGCATGGAGGAAGTGGAGCTGTGGGCTCCTTCTTCTTTCTCCTACCCCCAGCTGTAGCAGGGGGGGTAGGGAGTATGGGGGTAGTGGGGGTGAGGACAAGAATCGTCATGGGGAGGCCTTCCTGTGGGCGAGGGACCATCTCAGGTGGATGTAAATACCACACTGGGATTGCTAACACCATATTGGGTAGTGTGAGCGTTGCGTCTACCATGAAAGCTTCTATACCGGGTGGAGGGTAAAAGAAGGGAATTTGAGTGAGGGGTCGGGGAACTGTCTCCCAAATGGGATTAGGCCCTTGAGGGGGTGTGGATTCGTGGACCGAAGGGGTTGACGAGTGCGCAGGAGGCTCTGGCTGAAGTGGTTCTGCGGCTGTTGAGACGTTAGGAATGACTGAAGCCTCCTGAGGAGGATGAGCATCCTCCGTGTGAGTTCCGTCAGATGAGATGGCGCATACTTGATTAGGGGGAAGGAGTGGTGGTGCTCCATGGTATGTTCCTAATAAGGATGGATCTTTGAAAATCCTAGGACCCATCTCGACGAGTGGGTATGCGTCTTTGTTGGTGTGAATGAGAGGAAGAATGTTATCGAGATTGGCAGATGGGTTAGGCTCATAATGTGAGACTTGGTCAATGGTTACAATCTTCCCGTTGTGGGGGAACATGATTGTCCTAAAGACTGATGATGCCACAACCTTCATAGAATACATGTAGCTACGTCCAAACAAGATATTGTAATCGAGTGGGGCGTCGATAACTTCGATGTAAATGAGAATAATTTTGCCCCCGAGTTCCACGGGGACATTTTGGAAGATCCCTTTAGGAGATGATGGTCTTCTGTCATAAGCTCGTAGTGTTATGGCGGAGGGTATGAGTTCCGGGGAACCGTGTTTCTGCCATACTACTTTGGACATGATGCATGTAGATGCACCTTCATCGATGATACACCGATGGACGGTGATGTTTCGTATTTTGACTGGTATTTGAATAGCGACCAAGGTGGGAAGACGAGGTTCACAGCTATCAAGGTCAAAGGTGATGAGTCGAGTATCTGTAGGGTCGACTGCCCCCAAGGCGGAGAGTAGAGATTTCCGCTGCGTTGGACAAGTCTGGAGGACTTCCAGAACTGACATGACAACCGGGAATTGTGCTAAGTCATCTACCAAGCTGTAGTTATGAACTGCCCTAGCCTATGGGTTAGGAACATTCCTGCGCAAGGGGATGCGAGGGATGCGTAATGGTGGTTCGGCAGAAGGGCGAGGGATCACCAACGAGGGTCCTGTCGGTGTAGGGTTTGTCTCTGGAGAGATAGGAGTAGACTTAGCTATTGTAGGATACTGACGATTGCGTGTTTACAAAAGAATATCTTCCTCACTGGTGAGGAGAATCGTTCGCTCTGCTGGATTGTTGGGGTTATGGTACTGGCCCACCTGAGGTGGGGGATGCTATGTGTCCTGTTGGGTGTTTATCACAACTTGATGTGGGATAGGGTTTTGCAGTATGACGGGAGGGGGTTGCTGCACATATTGTTGTGGTGCCTGCTGAGGGGCAGTTTGTGCAGGGGTATGGGGAAGACTACCTGAGTCCTTCAACCATTTGAAATCAATGATCTGGGGGCAATGGTGAGTGTAACGACCAAACTCACCACAAAGGGCACAAGGGAAGATGGTTTTAACATTATTCCGCCCTTGGCGTTTGTTGTTGCCCCCTTGGGGGTTTTGGTTCCCTTGGTTCTGATTGCCCCCAGTGGATTGGTGCTGTGGGGGTTGATTCCCGCCTTGACCAGGGTTGTTGTTATTCCTGTTCCGTCCTTTCTTCTTGGCATTGTTCGAAGGATGAGTTGGGTTGGCTGTGTTCAACTGTTCAAAATTTTGGTATTGTTGAGTAGCAGAGGGTTGAGCAAAGTTTACCCCCACATGAGGATGTGGGGGAGCCATGGGTTGTGGAGGACCAAGAAATGGAAAGTAGGGATTCTGTGGTGGTACCGCTCCATAAGGTACATAGGAAGGCGTAGCGCTTTCGCTAGTACTATAAGTTGATGATTGAGGGGGTACCACTGGTTGTGGGAATAGGTGGATGTATGGGAGGTGCCGATGGTGGTACACTAAGGGGTGGAGGTATAGCAACAGGATATGGCTGTTGATAAGGGGGTGGGGGGTAATAAGAAGTTCCCCCATAGGCCGGTGGGTATTGAGGTGTCCCATACATCGGTGGTGGTTGGGGTTGTGGACCATGGTGTGTGGTGGCACCTATTAGTCCGTCTGCTGAGTGAGACATCCCAGGTTTGTCTTGACCAAATGGCACAGGTTTTGGAAGATCAGGAAGTACCGTGTATAAGTACCCTGACTGTGCGTAGATGAGATCATACTGTTGAGCCTTGCTAATGGCTTCCTCTTCAGATTTGGGAAGGTGGAAGTGACATCCTTACCAAGGAGAGCGACAAGTGATCTAAGAAACCAGTCGAGACATTGCTGCTTGGTGGTTTCTGCTTTACACAAACTAAGTCGCCTACGCCACTCATGACTGTGGTCAGCGATGTGGGTGGCTGAGGTCTGTTTAAAGTTAGACAGTATTTCTAGACCGTTGTCATGGCGGATGGGTAATTGGAAGAAAGTTAAGAATGCTTTGTCCAAGGACTCAAAGGTTGTGTGGGACCCTGATTTTTCTTTGACATACCATTTGGCTGATGGGCCAGTGAGTGTGCGTTGAAATAATCGCAGTCTGACGGAATCATCCATAATGCTATTGGAAGAACACCATAGATGAAAGGTCATGACATGGTTGGAGGGGTCATCCCCTACCTTTCCTTCAAACTTTGGTATGTCTGAAGGAAGTTTGGTTGGCATTGCAGGCCATGTGGTGTCATGCAATATAGGATCATTGGTAAGCTTGGTGAGATCCGGTATGTTAAGAGAGGCCAAATATGGCATATGTAGAGGGGTGGCAGGATTAGTTCCAGCCATAGTGTTTTGTGAACCTGACCCTTGATGGGGACTAGGTGGGTTGGTGCTCCCTCCTTGAGAGGAAGTGGTTCCCCCTCTTCCATGCAAAGGAGAGTGAGTGAATGGATGACCTTGGGAAGTGGACCCAAGTAAGATAGAACCAAGCAAATATGATCCTAAGATAGTATCATTCACAGGAGTGTGTGAAGGAGGTACCGATGAGCGGGTACGACCAGATACTCCCCCTAATATAGGAGGGAGGTTGAGCAAGCGTCATGAACGACGAGGGTTTTGTGGTTCCCCTATGATGTCAAACTAGTTGTGTGAATTTGTGCAACAAGTGGTGAGAGAAATATAGAAACAAGAGTCTTTGCTGTGATTGTTTTACTCAATATATATATCAAAGTCAAACTGTAATCATATGTGCATCATACATAAATGAGAAAGAAGCATATATGCGGGTAAGAGGGTTTTGTCCGCGTGGGGGAATCAAAAGAAAGAAAATGCTCGTGTCCTAGAAGATGTAACGTCCTTCCTCTCAAATAGCACTAGACCTTCCAATAGTACTCGATAGTGGGGTCTGAAGTCATCGGAAGAGACACTAGTGAAGGATGAAATAACTGGTTATAATGAGGGGTAGAGGGGGCAATATCCCGAAAGAGCTGGCGATACTTCCCAATAGCCACACAAAATCCAATCAAGGT